>PVIC010044132.1:0-15143 GCA_004025085.1 Thryonomys swinderianus
AGCGGCTTGCCTGGGCTACATAGTGAGCTCAGGGCCAGCCTGAACTACAAAGCAAGACCCTGTCTCAAAAAAAAAAAAAAAAAAAAATTTCAGGGCCAGAGGGTTAGCTCAGTGGTTCCGGCACCTGCCTCACAAGCGCAAGGTCCTGAGTTCAATCCTGATAACCACATAGAATGCTGGGCATGGAGACTCACACCCACCAGCAATCAATACCACATACCACAGTGCTGGGCGTGGTGGCTCACGCCTGTAATCCCAGCACTCGGGAAGCAGAGACAGGAGGATTGCTGAGTTCCAGACTTGCCTGGGCTACATAGTGAGCTCAGGGCCAGCCTGAACTACAAAGCAAGACCCTGTCTCAAAAAAAAAAAAAAAAAAAATTCAATTTCTAATTTTAAGAATTTTAGTTTCTCTTTATCTGTCTGTCATCTATCTATCTATCTGCCTATCTATCAATTTACTGTAACAAAGGCTTTAAGTAAACCAAACTGAGATCTGCCAACAACTTTCTCTGGATCTAAGAAGGCTGTTCCCACAGATAAAGAAAAGCTGACTTGCAGTTAGGCAGTAAAGGATTTTTCCCCTCTCTCTCCTTGCTCAGAGTGGAATTCTGTCCACTTTTCACTTTTTGCTGGCACAAGAGTCCAGATGGCATTTAAAGTTTGAGGTACTGTTTCTTAATAAATAGGTTTAAATTCACCAACTTTAAGTACTGCGCCCTTAGCCCCTGGTGCCAGCAATTGAGATACTCCCCATGTGACAGGCACTCACTCACAAAATGCCTGCTGGTGATAAAAGCAGCAGGTCAGAAGGAAATGAATCTGAAATCAATCTTCCTCTATAGCCCAGACTCCAAGCTGGCAGTTTTAACGTCAGAACAGCAGGTGAAAAAAGCTCGGGCAGCTGCAGAAGAACATTCCAAAATGCGGACACGTACTTGCCAGAGTTGACTCCCTTCATGTGGTCTGTGTAAATATAGATGTCGGGTATGAACTTGTTGAGGATGCTCCTCGCAGAATCCACAATCCGGTTTGCCATCTGCGGCGACACACGCACAGAGTACCTGCAGGCTGGAGTTAAGGATGTCACACTACTTAGACTCCAAGACAGAGGAAAGTCACTGATGAAGCTGGCAAATATTTTTGGAATCACAGTGACAAACTGCAGTTATAATTCCATTGTTTTCCAACTGTATTAAATCAATCACCTATTAGTACCCATAACCTAACTTTTTTCATTCTTATTGTTAAAGGCCTAAATACTCATGATGAAAAAGTTACAAATCACAGAATGGAAAATATACAATCAGAGTTCCTCAACTCCTGACTTCCTAGGCATACTTTTCTCTACAAGTGATCCAATTCTTGAAGGAGTAAATATCCCTGGCTCTCTGCAGGTCATGATCCTGGCTCCCTCTTTTTGCTTTTCTTCATTTCTGTTTTCCCTATGGTACTGGGAATTAAACCCAGCACTTCAATCATTCGAGACAAACTCTACCCTAGGCTTCTTTTAAGTACAACACCTAGAGCATTTCTCTATGCTCTCTCCATTTACACTGCTGTAACCAAGAAGTCACCCTTAAGAACCTAAGACCAGAACAGACACCACACTGTGGGAGACCTGGGCCAATCCCAAGCCACCTTCTGGGATGCTGACAAATGAAACAGAAAGTATTTAATGAGAGCAACAGCAAGACTGCTGTTGACAAAGGTCTTAAACTTACAATGTCTTTTCTACTACATAATATTTATGCATGATATTTCCTTTACTTGCTGCTGATAATTATCAAAAATAGTGATACTGCCAGGCGTGGTGGCTCACGCCTGTCATCCCAGCACTCGGGAGGCAGAGGCAGGAGGATTGCTGAGTTCGAGGCTTGCCTGGGCTACATAGTGAGCTCAGGGCCAGCCTGAACTACAAAGGGAGACTCTGTCTCAAAAAAAAAAAAAAAATAGTGATATCTAGCATTTCTACAACAGGGCACCCCTCCAAACAGGGAAGATATTAGTAATGTAAGAAAAGTCTAACGCTTGCAGAAATAGAAACTATTACCTAAAATTATACTTTATAACAGAGAATGACTCTTCCCAACCCCATACATTAATCCAAACATTAAATATTTAGAACTTTCAATGTGCACTGTATGGTCAGGAGCTGTATATGCAGGACTGAGAAAATGAAAAAATGGCATGTGATCTTCCTACTACCCTGGTACAAACCCACGTGGCAAGTCCAGGAGACAAAGCAAGGTGTGTGATCCGTCCATGTCAGTCACCCGCTAAGGAGGACCTGCCAACAACACATTTCATTTTCTTGAGTGCTATAGAAACAAAACATGCACAAGGAACTTGACCTGGCACCTAGCTCTCCTCTTTGACCCACATGAACAGTTCACTAGCAGAACAATCTCCCTCGTGCCGAGTATTCGGATGACTCCTAACCATTGGATCCCGTTTTAATCCTCCAGCCTGCTCAGTGTGACCATCCTCCACCCAGCACCACCGCCCCCTCCACACATCCAAGCTATCTAAATTCTTCAGCTTGAACTGCCTTCTCCCATTCTTCCAGCCGGAGCTCCCCCCTCACCTGCAGGCCTCCAGCTGCCATGCAACTATTATGGTCCACTTGAACTTACTGCGTAGCAATGGCCTTCACCTGTACACAGATTGCTCTCACTCTCTGAAGAGACCACACACCCCTAAAGGCAGGGGCATTTCTTCTGTATCCCTCACAACTCTCCAATACACTATTTTTGTACTCAGAAACTTACAAATATTTAACGACTCAAAGGACAAGTCTGAAATGAGGAAAGAGCAAAGAAGAATTTTTCAATACACACACAGAGCCCAGTTACATCACCAACTCTTCTGTCCAGAACGTACTTTTGACCACAGACATTTTAAACAAACAGTCCCTAGTCTCATGCCCTTTGGACCCGGGGGATGCAGTCCTTCTGGGGCCTGAGCCTACCCACTCTCCCTGGAAGAATAACACGAGCCCACGTGGTCAGAGCTCCCAAACTTCTTTTACACACATTATTACTTTGTTTTATGCTTAGAACAACCTTGTGGCAAGGGCCACAATTTCTAGTTCAAAATTAAATTGCTCTAACTTCCAGAAAACATTTTCCTCTCACCCCTCCAGAGATAATAAAAACAAGGAGGGTATAAAAGAGAGAAGGGGAGAAGGAAAGCGTGGGAGAGAAAGGAGAGGGAAAAAGGAAAGAGAGAGAGGTGAAAGAGACAGGCAGATACTTCCAAGTACTTTCCCCACAGTCAAGTAAAGAAAACCCCAACTCACTCTCTCCATCTACTTTCTATCTGGGCTTCTTCACCCAACCCTTACATACCACATCGTAAGCTCTGGAACAGCATCACAAAATAAAAACCGTTCTTTCTCTCTGGCCCCACATCGGGCAGCAAGGGGAACCAGAGTGGGTGGCAGTCAGTAAAAGGTAACTTACTGTCCAGTCACAGCTGTTGGCAGAAACCGACATCAGCTCCCTCCAGGCCCTGGCCAGTCAGTCATCGCTCTGCAGAATGCCAGGGGGAAAGCCAGGCAGGCGGGGGTGGGTGGCTGTCAGAACAGTTCTCTCCGCTCGAGCCTCCAGTGGGGAAAACAGCCCACCACCACAGTTCAACAGTCAACCAGTCTTACAACTAAAAAACCACAAAGCTGAAATTTTTTCCAAAAACATCTCTTTTTTCCCCCCCTAGGCTCCAAAACTGGCAAAGAAGGTGATCACTCAAACCCACATTCCTCTGACTGTTTATTACATGGGCAGCTCTGCAGACCAGCAGTGGGAACATTTGGTCTCGAGACAGGAATTTGAGCAAGACGCTATGTTCACCTCTCCAGGGAGGGGAGAGGAAGCCTCTGCTACTCGGAAGGGAGGCGCACGATGGTTTGGGGTCCATCTCAGCCTCAGAGACCTCCACGGGCCCTCCTAGCTCGGCTATATGCAGGAAAGTTTCACAGAACACTTGCAAGAGAAGCCAGGAAGGAACAAAGTGGCCCCCATGGGGCTGGAGACCAGAGCTCTTCTGGGTATTTTGACATTCTCCTTCATAAAACCCTGGAGCCATCATCACAGGACCACTCATGAGGTTTCTGCAGACACAGTGCAGAGAGCACAGGGAACACCAGTATGATGGCCTCCATGAAGGCTGTATCGTTACAACAAAACTGTCAAAACACAGTACGCTACTAGAAATCACCTTTCCAAACTATAGGGAATAGATCCAGCAGAGTTCACTGCCATAAGAGAGCACTAAGGAAATACATCTCCAATGAGAACAACAAAAACCTGAATGGCTGGATGCGGTGGTACATGCCTGTGATCCCAACACCTAGGAAGCTGAGGCAGGAGGATCCCCATTAGCTCCAGGCCACCTGGGCTCCACCATTAGTTCAAGGCCATCCTGAACAATACATTAAGACCCTATCTCAGGAAAAAAAAAAAAAAAATTCCAAAAAACCCAGAAACAATCCTCAAAGTGTACAGGATTTTTTTATATGAAAAACAACTCAAATGCGATGAAAAGGGTTTGATTTTTAGTTCTTTATATAGTGGAATACAACATAATTATTAAGGAGACCAATCTGTAAATGACTGCCATGGATCAGTAAAATATAATTGATATATATCATCTACATATAGAGAGAATATATATCAGAAGACATACTTGGTTTTTAAAAAAACATTGTCAGCTCCACCATATTTCCATTTCTTTGTAATCTTCTCCTTAACCTTGGTCCAAGTCGTCCATATCAAGAATATGAAGTGGAGGGCTGGAGATTTAGCTCAGTGGTTCCAGCAAGCGCAAGGTCCTGAGTTTGATCCCGGTAACCACATAATGCTGGGTGTGGTGACTCATGCCCACCAGCCATCAATACCACATACCACAGTGCCGGGCACGGTGGCTCACACCTGTAATCCCAGCACTTGGGAGGCAGAGGCAGGAGGATTGCTGAGTTCGAGGCTTATATGGGTTACACACATGGTGAGTTCAGGGCCAGCCTGAACTACAAAGCAAGACCCTGTCTCAAAAAAAAAAAAAAAGAACATGAAGTGAAGTGGAACATCACTTTTGGGAGTCACCTGAGCTGAGGCCCTCAGGACCGGAGCCATTCTCCTCAGCCTGCCTACCCTTTCCTCATACATACAAGGCTTGGTTCTTAGCGAGCCCCAGGGATGCCCCGCAGAAAACGGGCCGTCATCTAGGTGTTGGGTTACATAACATCAGCTTCCATGGAGAACTCATGGATGATTCTCTTGATGACTGAGGACTCTGCTCTTTATGACTCTCACAAAGAACTTCGGGCAGCACCACACTTTTGATGTCTCGTCTGAACAGCCACCACTGCCACCTCAAGGCGGCATCTGTCCTACCCCACACACTTCACCACTTACGGCTGAAGCTCAGTCAGAGCCTCCGCAAACTCAATCCATGCCACGTCATCTCTCTACACAACCTCCTGAGAAATGCAAACTCGGGTGTGAGCACCCATCCCACAAGGGAGACCCCCCGGTCACATGCCCACCGAAAAGTCACTGCCAGCCTGCCCTGTTCCATGGCTTCCAATGCCTGTCCTCTGAGGTCTCCTGTCAGCACCTATAATTTCACCAATATCTGAATTCTTCAATATCTGAAATTCTAAACCGAACTCCCTACACAGAGTTCCCTGTCCACCTTACACAACACACCTATTTAGTGCTGACTCCTCAGGGCCCTGGAAGGTGCTGGCCTTGGTTCCCAAGGGGTTGTTTTCCTCACTCTCTTCCTTAGTTTGCTTTTGCTTTCAAGTGCTGGTAATCTCTCAGGGCTCCACCCTCTCCTCTTAGCATTCTCCATGGAAGCTGACTACAAATCATCCCTTTCTAGCCCTCACCTTGATCCTGCAAGGCAGATCTTTATTTCTAAGTTCCTTTCTACATATATCACCACATAGCCATATTAAAGGACCCGAAAACTCAACGCGTATAAAACTGATCCTGTCTTCACCTCTACCTCACCCTACCCCGAACTATTATAGCTACTGTCAGAGCAAACATCTCTAGCCAGGTTCTTAGCAAGAAACATCAAAATCACCCTCAACAACGCCCTGTTCCTCGCACACACCAGGTGAACCCTGGCCCATCCATTCTGTCTCTAGAACCTGTCACACAAGCAGGTCTCACCTGTCCTCAGACCACTGAGCTCACGTCTCTCTGCTGGGCACAATAATTCTGTTATCTTTGCTTCTAGGTGGTTACCATTAGGTGATGATTTTGAATGCACAGTTTCCAGAATTTGCACAGGCACCAGAAGTTTCTACACTACCTCTAAAGATACCTTCAGGAGACACAAATTCAGTCTCCAGGGGAAAATTACTGACTCTGGAACAAATGCCAACTCCTCAGCATGACCTTCTGCTGCTCACTGGCTCCTGCCTGTCCTCACGCCTCGTCTGCTCCATCAAGCGCTACTGACCCACCTGAATCCCCCCTCACCGCACAGGACCACAGCACAGTGTTCGCTCTGCACAGAACCACTGCTCGGCCTGAGGCAGCCTTCTCTTCCCGCTCTGCTTCACAAACTCCATTCTCATGTTTTCTCCTTTCTACACGAAACAGCAGAGGCTAAAAGCCTGGACTCCGGAGTCAGACGGACAGCGTTTAAACCCCAGCTCTGCCATTTTCATCTCGTGACATTACAAACAAATTCCTTAAGCTTCTCAAGTCTCAGTTTCCCCATCTATAAAATAGGAAGTAAAAAGAAAAAAAAACAAGGATGTAAGTAAATACATAAAGTGATTATCAAAATACAGACCAAGAATCAAACAGTAGTGTTAATTATTACTATCTCGGTCCTTCTGAATCTTTTGGATAAAATTGGCCGCCCGCTACTCTTGGCTCCCCCAGCCCTCTGCACAAACTCCTGTACTGCTTTACACTTTATAGCAGAACTACATGTTTGCATAGTTTGTTTCACTCGCCAGGTAACAGGCTCTTCTGAGGGAGAGAGAGGGAGGGAGAACTGCAGTACATTCATGGCGCCAAAACAAAGCTCTAGAGAGAGTATCCCATACTCAGGAGTGATTAGCTTACGTATTAACTGGAAAAAAAGAATAATTAAATCAATCTAATCATGACGAGGCAGAGAAAACATATCTCAACTAATAATAAATGACTGTTAAAATTTGCCCACGATTGTCTTTGAAAATGTAAAGAATCTCATGCAGAGGTAAAGCTGCTAGCCATACTTACAGGGCCAGAAAATAAATAAGAGATCAAAACCCAGTGCAAAGGATACGCCATCCCTCTGATACGTTTGATTTTTCCTGGGTCTGTGAGCTGAATGGGCTTCAGAACCTTCCTGACAGGACACGAGAAAAACACTTCGCCTCCTCCTCCCGGAGGCATTCCTCGTCGCACAACCTGCGCAGAACAATTTCGGGAGTAGGGCGATAAAACCAAAAGCAACCAAGCCGGGTTCCCCTGGCTCTCATCCCAGGAAGGTTTTACCTCACAAGACAGATAGCTTCCACAGCCGGCCTGCTAATCCCTTCAAAAGCAACAGCACCTCATGCTAGCTGCAAGAGGACACATGCTGTGCAGCACGTCCAAATCAAAGTGGCTTTGCCTGTCATCTACATAAGCCTCAGTGGGTCACGTCACTACCAGGATCTATTTTTTCATCCTAGTTCATCGGTAGATCCAATTTCAACAGCAGATCCCGTTTCTTAACCATCAGGACTACCTTCTTCTCCTCCCATGCAAACAGCTAATGTATCAAAATTGTATATTAACCTCCCCACCCCTGCACAAAAAAGTTACTTCCTCTCTTTAAGAACACTAATTTAAAAAATGGGAATGCTAAAGCTACACAATGTCACCACAGTGGATCGATACAATTCTTTTCAATAGCAAACAGATGCTTAACTTATTTCTACTAGGTTTTGAAATACTGAAAGTTCTCAGGGATACACAGGTTGGGAGCTCCTAGAAACAAATCATATCTATGTGCATCATGTAGAATGGAGAGGCAGTAGGGCCAATATCCCTGCTGCTCCTCTTAACTAAGTGACATTGGACAGAACTATTTCAAGAAATTAAAGAGTCGATATGAATAAAACATTCACAGTAGCACCTTCCACAAGGGAGCAACCACAAGGTAAGAGAAATATAATTGTTGGCTACTACTGTCATCACTAGAGTGTCCCTTTGTGCTCAAAGTCTATAATGGTGAGCTGGGTTTGGTGGCATACACTGTAATCCCAGCAACCAAGAGGTTGAAGCAGGAGAATCACCATGAGTTTAAGGCCAGCCTGGGCTACACAACGAGTTTAAGGCCAACCTCAACTACAAAACAAAACAGTGCCTCAAAAAACTAGGAAAAAAAAAAGCCACAAAACAAAATTAAAGTCCATCATGTTTGGTTCATGAGTTCCAGGGATCTTCTGATAATGGTGACTTCAAATGTGACACACAAACTCTCATACATTAAGCCGCTGAGCTCTTCTAATGAGATGGTGAGAAATGTTTTACAGATTCATGCAGCGGCCAGTTCATACACTCTTACCTTTAGCTCAAAGGACTCGCCATCAATCCCGAACTGCTTCAACAGAGGGAGTGCTGTTGCCTTAAGAACATCTACCTATAAATTATTTCAGGGGGAAAAAGGATAATTAAGTCTTGGGCAACTAGAGAGAAAGAGTCTACGAAGCAGACAATCAGATAGATGATACAGTTTAGTTAAAAAAAAAAAAAAGGTTGGCTTTCAACTTCTCTGTACCTGAGGAACTCTAAGATTTTGCAGCCACGGGTCTTTTCTGAGTCTCACTTTCCTCACTGATGACAGAACGATGTACACTTACCTTGAAGTTACCATGAGCATTATGCAAAAAGGAAGGAGAAAACACTGAGCTCAAAGAAAAGCATACTGACCACTGCTCATTTTTGTAGCTCTGCACACGACAGAAGAAAATATCAGCCTGTTCTTTACTATTATTATTTTTATGTTTGAGCTAGTGGCACCGACTCAAAGCAAATCAAATCCTTCCATGCTACCTAAGAATCGGGACCAAGGTGGTGGCCCCACATGAGAGCATGCTGTGGGGAAGGAACGACAGCTTCAGACTATAGGAAGCGGTACAAGCCCAGCTGAAGATACAACAGCGTTCAGGGTTAATGGCAAGACTGCCAAGTGCTGCCGTCATCTCTTCTCTACTCAGCGCTCCTGCTTATTTATGGATTCTTCGCTGAGCACAAGGATGACATTCAAATCACATACATCTAACAAGTCAGTGGATATTGCAACACAGGAAGAAAAATTACTCTTTTCCTTATTTCCAATGGAATGAGACATTCCCCTCCTGGCCCCGGGGAGGCTACCATGTCTGGGGCCATGAGGTCCAGCTCATGAGCAGAGTGCTTGAGAAAACCCCAGTTGAGGTCCAGGCTCTTCTTCTAATTATCTGTATGGCATAAAACATGAAAGTAACAACTAACTAAATTTCTTTGATTTTATTTAATATAAGGACCTCAAGCCCGGACGTCTCTAAACTGTCAACAACTCTTCACAGGCTGGCTCAGTACAATACAATACAATGTTATAGTAGAAGACAGGCCCCAACTAAATATTCTAATATTAAAAAATTAACAAGTAGGGCCGGAGGGTTAGCTCAGTGGTTCTGGCGCCTGTCTTGCAAGAGCAAGGTCCTGAGTTCGATCCCCGGTAACCACATACAATGCTGGGCGTGGACACTCACGCCCACCACCAATCAATACAGTATACCACAGTGCTGGTTGTGGTGGCTCACGCCTGTCATCCCAGCACTCGGGAGGCAGAGGAAGGAGGATCACTGTGTTTGAGGCTTGTGGGGGCTACATAGTGAGCTCAGGGCCAGCCTGAACTACAAAGCGAGACCCTGTCTCAAAAAGGAAAAAAAAAAAAAATTAAAAAATAGAAATAATGTACAAAACCTGGAACATGTTCACAGTAGATCAGGTGTGGTAGGGGCAGTGACAAGAAAAAGCTATTAAAGATTAGCTAACTTCAACCAAATACTAAAGCCAAACATATGCAAACACTTAATACAGTCATACATCACTTAACAGTAAGGACACACTGTGAGAAACCAGTCAGTGCCTGATTACATCCTCTGTGAGCACATCACAAGATCTTTATATACCTTTTTTTCAGAGACAGGCTTTCAAAATCCTGAGTAGCTGAAATTAGAAGTATTCAACACTGCACTTGGTTGAGTATCTTTATGTAGCCCTAGAAGACACTATTACACACCTAGGTTTCTGATTTAGTCTATTTTTAATTTTATTTTTTTCCTTTTAAATTTTCTTATTAAAAATGAAGACACAAATATACAGATATAAACAATAGCTTAGGCCTTCACAGGATCAGAGTCATCAGTTTACTACACCGCGTCTCCTGAAAGGTCCCCAGTGGAACAAAAAGGTGCGAAGCGTCACCTCCAGTGATAACTTCTGGAATCCGAGGGACCTACCTAAGGCTGTTTTACTAGTAACTTATTTTTATAAATACAAAGTTTACACTTTAAAATAACAATTAAAAGTATAGCACAGGGCCAGAGATTTAGCTCAGTGGTTCCGGCGCCTGCCTCGCAAGCGCAAGGTCCTGAGTTCAATCCCAGGTAACCACATACAATGCTGGGCGTGGAGACTCACGCCCACCAGCAATCAATACCACATACCACAGTGCCTGGCGTGGTGGCTCACACCTTTAATCCCAGCACCCAGGAGGCAGAGACAGGAGGATTGCTGAGCTCCAAGCTTGCCTGGGCTCCATAGTGAGCTCAGGGCCAGCCTGAACTACAAAGCAAGACCCTCTCTCAAAAAAAAAAAGAAAAAAAAAGTATAGCATAGCTGGGGACACAACCTAGGCTCAATCCCCAACAAAGAACACAAGCATGCACGCACTCACACACATGTACACAGAGGTACCGCATAGAAAGTACATAAAACAGTAAGTTATTAATATTTATACTATGTACTACACATAACTGTGCTACATCTGTGTACAAATGGCTGTTTACCACAGCGTATTCCACAAGTGTGAGGAATGCATTATGCCACAACGTTCGGACAGCTGCAAGTTCCAACAGCTATGACGTCACCAGGATGGATGTAGGTTACCCTGGAACTAGGCAGCCACCAGTTCTCCTGGGAAAAAGGTGAAAAGACAGAGTAACCCTTTTGGCGTCTTACCCACACCCCGAGTCAACAGAAGACAAAGTCAAATGTAATCCGCATCAGCCAAAAGCCCCAGTGTCATATCATCTCCGAATTTCTCTCCATCTGCACACGCGGGGTGCAGGAGGACACTCACTGTAAGAGCAGAGGAGGACTGGAGCTTCACTCTGCTTGTGAACCAGCCGGAAGGCCCTGGTCACTCCGTCCCCCCAGGGCCTGCTCCCTCCTACATGAGACGAGAGATGAACGCTCTGCAGCCCTCTCCTCTGCACAACTGGCTTTAGTAGAGGAAGGCTGAGCTCAAGTTCTGCTCCAGAGAAACTCAGCTGTCTGCCACTCACAGAGAGCAAAGACAAACACCTGGCCCAAGGGGTGTCAGGGCAAAGGCAAATGCTCTTCCTGTCCTGTCAGGACAGGCAGAAATGTGAATAGATCCACACCAAATCAAGAGGAAGAACAGAGGTTGGGAGGAAATAAATACGGATCACACATATGTACATACTGTGCACCTAGAACAGTGCGCGGCACACTAGGTGCTGCATTTCTTTTCCCTGCTGGGATAGACCTGGAAGAGAACACTCATCCTCCACCCACCACCTCGACAACCTTTCGGCACCGGGCGGACAGTTATTGGACTGTCTGGTGCTGCATGATAGAGACTCAGAAGCCTCCTGGAACTTTTCTTCTCCAAATTTCTTTCCATTTCTTGTCCTCTTGCCTCTAAGAGGGGGAAAAAAATGCCCCAACCCTTTACAAGGCGCATTCTATCACTTCTGCTACCTACCCCATCCCTCTGAACTTCTGTGGGACTTAGGCTTATGAAGCAGTCTATCCCTTCATTTTAATCTTTCCTGTCTCCAAGACAGTTTTTCTCAGCTTATAAGATGGTCTAAATTTTCCCTGGACTAAAAAACACTCCCAGGGCCAGGGATTTAGCTCAAGAGGGTACTGCGCCTACCTTGGGAGCCCAAGGACCCAAATTCAAACCCCAGTACTGCAAAAAAAAAGAGGGGAGGGGAGGGGACGGGAGCGGGGGAGGGCACAGGAAGGATCTCCTAACTCTCCAGAGCTCTACCTGCTCCTCACTACCGGCCTGTACACTCCAGTGACACTGCTGTCTCAGACCTCAGCAAACCTTTTTCACTGCCGTATCTCACTATCCAAACTAACTTGATCGTACAAGGCAAGACTTCAAATCATCCCCAGACATGTAGAACTCAGCTGCTGTCCGGCTTCTCCAAATACTTGTTTCCTCCATCTCTTCCTCCTCTTACACCGAAAACGCACGGAAGCAAAAAAGGAAATGTAAATAAACGAGGTCATGTGAAACCTGTGTGTGGCTGGACAGCTCGAGTCTGAGCACCCTGGGCTGCTGCTACACAGCCCCAGCTGACACAGCCCTGGAGAGGACGGCAGTGCTCTGCACAAACTCCGGGGCTTCAAGACCAACAACCAACTCATATATACAAACACTCCTCCCCCCACCACTGCACACTGTTCAGGTCCAAGGGAATATACCTGTAGGTCAACTGCTGTCAGGGTTCAGTTTCAGCACCAAGTCAATCTCAAACTGGTAAGGCTCCGGTTTGGGGAAGCGGGGGTTACTTTGTTTTTTGTTTTCAGACAGGATTTTGCTATGTACCTCAAGCTACCTTGAACTCAATATAACCCAGGCTGGCCTCCAACTCACAGAGATCCTCCTGCCTCAGTTTCCTGAGTGTTGGGATCATGCCCAGAATTAAACAGATCTTGATGGCCTGTTTCTGAGGCTCCAGGCAATACGTTCCAACCACCAAATAAATGGATATCTTGTGTGGTTATGAAGCCACGGCCCAAGGGACAGGACCAAAATCAAACCTTTATGCTACCACAATTTTTCTCCTTCTTCATGTCAAACTCTTTCTGCACATTATCCTTAAAGTCAGCCCAGACAAAAAAAAATATGGAGTAACTTATGGCCTATTTCTCCCAATCCGTCTTCAAGTAGATGTCAAGTTACAAAGCCTCTCGCCTTATCGTCCTTCATATTTGCCTCAAACATTCTGCTTCCATCTCCGTAGTATCTAATGTATCACTTCGCCAACTCATTGGTCACTTTGACCCCGAGTTGTTCTAAAGCCCACAGTGATCCTGTGGTTCCTCTAGAAACACTAACCAACTGTTATGGTTTAAATACCCCCTCCAGACCTCATGGTGTAATATAATCCTCACTGTAATAATGTAACAGCTTGGGCTGGAGATTTAGCTCAGAGGTTCCAGCGCCTGCCTCTCAAGTGCAAGGTCCTGAGTTCGATCCCAATAACCACATACACTGTTGGGTGTGGCGACTCACGCCCACCAGCAATCAATACCACATACCACAGTGCCTGGCGTGGTGGCTCATGCCTGTAATCCCCACTCTTGGGAGGCAGAGACAGGAGGATTGCTGAGTTCGAGGCTTGCCTGGGCTCCATAGTGAGCTCAGGGCCAGCCTGAACTACAAAAGCGAGACCATCTCAAAAAAATAAAAAAAGTAACAGCTTTCAGCAAAACCTTTAAAAGGTGATTAAAATGAGAGGACATCCCCCACGAAAACAGATTAAGGCCATTATCACGGAAGTGGGTTAGTTATATTGGGCCTGGGCTTCCAGTAAAAGAATGGGCTCCCCCAAATTGCTTTCTGCCTTGCCATGTGATGCCCTACATATACAGCAGAGACCCTCACAAGATGCTGGCACTATGCTCCTGGACCTGCCAGCCTCTGGAACTGTAAGGAATAAATTACTTAACGTCAGGTATTTGAGCACAGCACTACACAAGACTCAGCACTTTCCCTGCTTCTCTACCCAGAAGCAGTCAGCTCTGTCTTCCAACCTGTGTTTAGAGCTATTCACCCAAGAGAAGGAGAGCTTCCTGAGCGCAGAACCACTTAAGGTGTTGTCCTTCTGTGCCTGAGTAAATGCTGGAAGAACTGGTGGGTAAAATAACTCAAAAGAGGAGGCTTGAAATGAAGACACCACAGGTTAAAGTCACTGCTTGTCCTGGACTAAGTCTATTTATTTTAACCTAGGCCCCAGCAAACCATCATTTTAGTCATACAGCTAGACAGTCTGGCAGCATATGAAAAGATTTTTAATGATCTGTATTTAAAAATACTATTCTTGGAGAATTTATCAATTCATCTTTTGTTACTGTTAATATATAAAACTTTTTTTAAAAACTTGCTGTATATTGCCATTGAGAATAGCTTATAAAATTACTAGCAATTACAGGAAGAGTACAAAACAGAGATGCACAGCAACAGTCCCAGGTATACTTCAGGACCTTTTCCCATTATTTGCATCTAAAAATGTAGAAGTCCATAGACAATAAAAGAGGTAAAACCCATTAAGACATAGGCCTTGGCAAGGATGTTCTGAACAGAACTCCAATTCCAAAGAAATAACATCAAGGGGCCAGAGATTTAGCTCATTGGTTCCGGGGCTTGCCTAGCAACGGCAAGGTCCTGAGTTTGATCCCCCAGTAGCCACGTACAACAGTCTGGGTGTGGTAACTCACACCTACTAGCAATCAATACCACATACCACAATGCTGGGCGTGGTGGCTCATGCCTGTAATCCCAGCACTCAGGAGGCAGAGGCAGGAAGAATGCTGAGTTCGAGGCTTGCCTGGGCTACATAGGAATCTCAGAGACAGCCTCAACTACAAAGCGAGACCCTGTCTCAAAAAAAAGAACATCAAGAATCAACAAGCAGATCGCTTCTCGGCCTTTTGGCTAAGATCAAGAATCAACAAGCAGGGCCCGAGGGTTAGCTCAGTGGTTCCGGCGCCTGCCTCGCAAGCGTAAGGACCTGAGTTCAGTCCCCGGTTACCACATAAAATGCTGGGCGTGGTGGCTCACGCCTGTAATCCCAGCACTCGGGAGGCAGAGACGGGAGGATTGCTGAGTTCG
>PVIC010044134.1:0-15123 GCA_004025085.1 Thryonomys swinderianus
TGATTCTATAATAAAAGTATTAGAGTAACCATTTCCACAGATGAATACATATAAAAACATATTAAATTATGGGCCAAAGAAGAAATAAACTCATTTTAGGCCAACAAGAAGGTGGTAGCTGCCACAGTTTTGCAATATCGTGGTGCAAATTTATTCTTACACTTAGAAAACACATTGTAATATTTCTGCAATGGTGCAGTTGAGTATTTTAAGATTTATGAAATTAAAAATTCTATTTAAGGGAGCTTTCTTACTTTTGATTTTAAAAGAGAAGGCAGGGTCTTCTGTATTGTTCAAATTGAAGGAATTTTAAGTTTCTTTTTTCTTTCAAAGAAAAAAGGGAAGGGGAGTTGGGAGCAGACAGAGCTACCCTTTGGTTAATTGAGTCTCTCAGATAAAAAGAACTTATATTTTCATGTTCTCTATACAGTTTTGGGTTCCATTTTCTTTCTCCATTTAATCCTACCATTCAGGAATCAAAAGTCATTTAAGTTGTTTTGGGACTCTTAAGTATCTGTCTATTCCAAATGCTTCACTTATTGGGTAAATAGCCTACCCAGAGTTGGAAGGAAGTTGAGACAAATAGGATACTAGATCCCAGGTTTTTAGACTCTCAGGTCAGGGCTATTTGGGAAAGATAATAAAACTTGAACACGGGAGAGAGATAAGTTTTCCCAAGTCTAAGGCTTAGGTGAGTCTCATTGTTTTGCTGAGTCAAAGTTGAAAAATTTTATTGAATTCTGAAGGTGCTCTTTCTCCCTTGCCAAATGTCCCATTTTGTGTGTGTGTGTGTGTGTGTGTGTGTGTGTGTGTGTGTGTTTTACTGGAGATTGAACTTGGGACTTCTGTACTGAGACAGGTTCCCCAACCCACTTTTTATGTTTTATTTTGAGATCTCTGATAGTGCTGGGGTCACCTTTACCTACTTCTTCCTGTGCTTGCTTTTCATTTGTAAACAATGTAGTTTATCACATCTATGTATTTGCCCCACTAATTACTACTGTTCTGGTTGTGTCTAGTTATTTATCTCTGTCTCAGAAGCTCTGAAGAAGAGAGCTATATGTACTTGGTTAGTTTTATATCTGTTGTGGCTTATATCATTTTGTTACCCCAAAGCCTCATGTACTAATACACGGGGCTTTTGGAAGCTGGCTAGATCTAGTATGTGATGCTGGGATTAAAGCTGCAAAACTGAATTAGTTCACAGATTGGTGTAGCATGATTCTGGGTATGGATAATGGGAAGCCCCACCTGACTGTGGGTGATACTACCCAAAAATCTTATAGTTTGGATGGGATAAAAAGGAAAAGGTGGGGTTGTTGCTTGCTCTGCCATGAACTGTTTCCTCTCTTCAATACTTCTCTGCCATGCTGCCCTGCCTTGAAACCAGCTGATTGGACTGAAACCGCTATAGACTATGAGCCTAAACAGATCTCTCACGCTTTAACTTGTGGATGTTACATATTTTTTCTGAGCAATGAGAAAAGTAACTAAGAAAATTTCATATAAAAATGTACTCACAGTGTAAATGCCATTTTCATTTCGAAACAATGTCACACAGAAAAGATATGCAGGTAGTACAAAGAACATTTTTCCTTGAGTCTTTTGCTAAACAAACGCTTCCCACCAACACTTTGTCTGAAACTCATTATATACTAAAACAGTCATCAAAAACAGAAAGTTGACATTTATGTTTTACAAAAATCTAACATTCTTATCTCGCACACGGGAGCATTCAGTTTTTCCCCAACAATCTAATAACACTGCCTACTAACAAAATACTCCAAAACAATCATGACTCATATTTATTTGTCATGTCTCTTTGGTCTTCTTCAACAATTTTGACTCTTTTTTTTTCATTATTCAGTAAACTTTATTAGTACATTATATACACAGCTCACAATCACACAAAACATTGGGGAATTTGTACCAATATGTAATATAGGTCAATTCTCGTTTTTACCTGCAACCCTGCCCACCCACTCCTCCCACCACCTATATACATACTCTTTTATTTTTTTCCAAATCATATTTATTCTTTCCCTTCATTACGTTCCCACACCACATTCCTATTGAATATTTCCCATTCTACAAAAACTATCATACATTCTAGAGCTCCTTTACCTCTACAGGTACTTATATCAAAGAAAAGATCCAGTATTTGCATATCTGTGTTCTATTTATTTCACTTATTATTGTGTCCTTCAGATGTTTCCATATGTACATAAATGAATCAATCTTTTCATTCTTTATGGCAGAGTAATACTCCATTAAAAACCCACATCTTCTTTATCCAGTCTCCAGTTGATGGGCATTTGGGTTGTTTCCAAGATTGGGCAATCATGAACTGAGCTGCTATGAACAAGGGTCTACATCTGTCTTTCCAATGTGATTTTAAAAATTCTTTTGGGTATATTCCTAGCAGGGGGATAGCAGAGTAGAATAGGACCTCTAGTCCTAGTTTTTTTAGGAATCTCCACACAGATCTCCACAATGGTTGCACAAATCTACAATCCCACCAGCAGTGGAGAAAGGTTCCTTTCTCCCCACAGCCATACCAGCATTTATTGTTGGTTGATTTTGTAATAGCGGCCATTCTTTGTGGAGTGAGATGGAATCTCAGTGTTGTTTTCATTTGCATCTCTTGAATGACCAGTGATGTTGAACATTTCTTCATATGCTTCTTGGCTGCTTTGAAGTGTCTGTTCATTTCAGATGCCCATTTTTGAATTGGGTCTTTAAACTTCGGGAGGCTGATCTGTTTAAGTTCCTTGCATATTGTAGATAATAGCCCTTTAACAAACAGCTAGTGAAGACTTTTTCCCATATTGTTGGTTGTCTTTTAGCGGTGCTAGTGATTTCTTTTGTTGTGCAGAAGCTCTTTAGTAGGACGAGATCCCATTTGTTGATTCTTTCTGCTAGTTCTTGTGCTATGGAGGTTTTATTCATAAAGTCTCTGCCTAAGCCAATGTCTCCAAGAGTTTTACCTAACCTGTTTTCCAGCAGGCTTATTGTTTCTGTTTTAATGTTTAAGTCTCCAATCCATTATGAATTTAGTTTTGTGTATGGTAAAGAGATAGGTGTAGTTTTTGGCAGTTTAAAGCCCAGTTTTTCCAGCAACTTTTGTTAAAGAGGCTGTCTTTCCTCCATTAGGGATGTTTGCCTCCTTTGTCAAAGATAAGGTGGCTTAGTGTATCCGGGGTTGTGTCTGTATCTTCTATTCTATTCCACTGGTCCTCGGGTCTGTTACTTTGCCAGTACCATACAGTTTTTATCACAGTGGCTTTGTAGTAGAGTTTTAAGTTGGGAATTGTAATACCCCCTGGCATGTCGTGGTTGCTTAGAATTGTTGTTGCTATTCTAGGTCTCTTGTGGTTCCAGATTAATTTTTGTAGTATTTTCTCTAGCTCTGTGAAGTATAGCATTGGAATTGCATTGAATCTGTATAGTAGTTGTGGGAGTATAGCCATTTTGACGATGCTGGTTCTCCCTACCCAGGAACAAGGGATGGCGTCCACTTTTTAATCTCCTTTTCTATCTCGTTTTTCAGAGTCCTATAGTTTTCAGAGTAGAGGTCTTTCACCTTCTTTGTTAGATTGATTTCTAGATATTTCATTTTTCTTGGTGCTACTGTGAAAGGGATTGACTCCCAATTTCTCCTTCAGTGAAACTATTGTTTGTGTAGACAAAGGCTGATTTTTGAGCATTGACCTTGTATCCAGAAACCCTACTAAATTTGGTAATTAAGTCTAGTACTCTTTTGGTTGAGTTTTTAGGATCCTCTAGATAGAGGGTCACATCATCAGCAAATAATGACAGTTTAACTTCTTGCTTTCCTTTCTTTATTCCTTTTATATCTTTGTCCTGCCTGATTGCTATGGCTGATGTTTCCAGCACTAAATTGAATAAGAGTGGTGACAGCAGGCATCCTTGTCTCATTCCTGATCTTAGTGTAAAAGGTTCCAGTTTTTGCCCTTAAGTATGATGCTGGCTGTGGGTTTCTCATAAATAACTTATATCAGATGGAGAAAAAGTTCATCTATTCCGATTCTCAGTAGGGTTTTGATCATGAATGGTTGGGTTTTGTCAAATGCTTTTTCTGCATCTAATGAAATGATCATATGGTTTTTGTCTTTAAGTGTGTTAATATAGTGTATTACATTGATTGACTTATGTATGTCGAACCAGCCTTGCATCCCTGGGATAAATCCAACTTGATCGGGGTGTGTGATTTTCTTGATAACTCTCTGTATTCTGTTTGCCAGTATTTTATTGAGGATCTTTGCATCAATGTTCATTAGAGAGATTGGCCTGTAGTTTTCTTTTTTGGTGGGATCTTTGTCTGCCTTTGGAATCAAGGTGATGGTTGCTTCAAGGAATGATTTGGGGAGTACTACTTCCCTTTTGATTTCATTAAAAAGATTGGGAAGTACTGGCATTAACTCTTCTTTAACAATTTTGACTCTTTTGAAGGTTAGAAGCCAGTCATTTGTACTCTCTCCCTCAATGTGTTTTACCAGTGCCCATGGGATTTACCAACTCTTACCCTCTGCTTATCTCTCCTGGTATATATTAGCCTGAAACACATTTTAGGAATTGGGCCTCTCGTTATCTTGAGATATTCTTAGGGAGCTACACCTATAGCAGCTCAAGAGGGCTCTCCCTAGCCAGATATGTTGCCCTGTTCCTGTAACCCAGCATTCTGGAGGCCTCAGGCAGGAGGCCTGTATAGACAATTTGAATCCAGTATGGGCAATTTAGGTAGACCTTGTCTCAAAATAAAATATTTTTAAAGGGGGCTGAAAATGGAGCTCAGTTCAAATGCCCTGGGTTGGATCCACTAAAAAATGAAAAAGAGAAATAGAGAGAGAAAAGCAGAGAGCGAGAAAGAGAGAGAGAGAGAGAGAGAGAGACAGACAGACAGACAGACAGACAGAGACAGAGACAGATTCTCTCTTTTCTCGGGAAATAAATAAATATACTTTGATAATGAGGCTCTTGTCACATCCAGGTACCAGAGTACTGATTTTTCCATACAACTCTGTTCCTGATGTAATAATATAAGGCATAAGGGATCCTCTTAGGGAAATAAAGGAGTTTGTAAAGTTATATTTTAACTCATGAACAAATGTCCTCTCTGTTAAGAAAAAACAAAGATATGACCTCAACAGGACAGGTTTATTCAGAGCAGATCTGAGAGAGACCACCCTGACACTTAGATCACACCAGCAATCAGCAGCTCTCACACAGGCTATGAGGTCTCTTACAGGGTCATGAGCATAAAGAGGCTATAAAAGGGAAAATTTTGAAATGGGACTTTTGAGGGGAAGAGTTCAATGAAATGTTGTGGCTATCTGCTAGAGACAAAGCTTGAAAAAACTAAAGGGTGGTGGTTGTTTGCTAAGAGCAGAGCTGAAGAATGTGATCAGAATATGGGGTGTAGCTGTGGTTACTGGGACTTGGTTATACATCTTTAGCAGATATAAAAGCATAGTGAGATGAAAGAGGCTTAAAATAGCCATATATCAGGCCAGGATGGCAGAAGTTGGAATCCTTCACTGTCTAAACACTTTCCCATGCCAATCTGGGCACTGAAGATATTAGCTTGTTACCCAAGGTTCAGAGCTACAGACCTGAGCATGGTGAAAGACCAGAGTCCATCAGAAATGAAGTGCCAGCTAAATTTCTGCCACCAAATTTCTTCATGTTCAGGGCTTTGTGACTTTTATTTTCTGAGCCTCATTTAAAGTAAATGAACTCTGAGGTTTCTTCCAACAAAACAGTTCAGATTCAATTAGAAATGAGAACTCAGGAAGATATTCTTTGCCTACAGGTGATCAATAAATATTTGTTCACAGAATAAAGAAATAAATGATCCAAAAGTGAGTAGCAAACTAGACAGTGTGTAAGCTATGCATTTCATACTTTCTTACATCTGAAGAAGAAACGTCCTTGTAAAGCCTTTCAGATGAGTAGTTACTACTCTGTATAAAAAAAGGAGGCAAGGGGGCCGGAGATTTAGCTCAGTGGTTCTGCCACCTGCCTAGCAAGCGCAAGGTCCCTCGTTCGATCTGGTAACCACATACAATGATATGATTTTGGGCATGGCTACTCATGCCCACCAGCAATCAGTACCACACCCCACAATGCTGGGCATGGTGGCTCATGCCTGTAATCCCAGCACTTGGGCAGCAGAGGCAGGAGGATTGCTGAGTCTGAGGCTTGCCTGGGCTACATAGCTCAGGGCTGGCCTAAACGACAAAGCAAGACCCTCTCTCAAAAAAAAAAAAAAAAAGAGGCAAGGAAGGATCCTTCCTCTTTGTTTGATTTGATTTCATAGTTAAGTACCAGGAGCTTCCTGTTTTGTGAGGAGTGATCTCTTTAATGTAATTTTAATGCAAGAAAAAATACATTAGTAAGTTATTCTTCTGAGCTTACACTTCTATGAGGTTTGACAAATCCTTATAGTTATTGTCAATGGCTCTAAGACACAGAATATTCCATCCTACCAAATTCCCTTGAACCCTCTGTAGTCTTATCCCTTCCTCAACCTCACTATTGATCCCTTATCTGTTTCTTTAGTCTGAGCTTTTCAGAATGTCATAGGGATGGAATCATTCAGAATGCAGCTGTATTAGTCAGCTTTTCATCACTGTAATAAAAGTACTTGACATAGGTTACTTAAAAGGAAAAGCAGATTTATTTTGGCATATAATTCCAGAGGATCCGTGTTCCCACTGTCAGCCTCTGGAGAGAGTGGCACATCATATAGTGAGAGCATGTCACAGCAAGTGGTCATATCTTGAGGTAGGAGACTGGGAGCAAATCAGACCACACTCTCATAGTCCCTTTCAGAGGCACAGCCTTAAAGAGCTAAGGACCTCCCAGAAGGCTCTATTTCTTAAAGGCCCACAGCACCTCTAACTGTCACCACTCTGGAAACTGGGGCTTTTGAGAAGCACTCATCCAAACCACAGCAGTTGGTTTTTGAGAATAGACTTCTTTCACTTGGTATAAAGCCTCAGAGATTTATTCAAGGTGCTGCATATTATTCTACTGTCATTGTGTGATATTTTCATACATTCACAACTTACCAACCTTTGGGTTATTTCCCATTTTTAATGATTATGCATAACATTTCTATATCTAGTCACATATAACTTTTCATATAGATATGTATTTTCATTTTGGTTGTGTCTAGAACAGTCACTTGTTATTTTCTTTATTAAATTATACCATTAATCTATATTAATCTTTCATAATTTAGAGACATTACTAATAATTGGATGTATATATAAGCAGTTTTTATCACTCATACTCATTAACAAGTTTTTTAGGGCAATTGTACCTGAAAATACTTGCTAACAAAATTATTCCATTCTAAAATGTGCCTTTCTGCTGGACATAGCTTCTACTTCTTTCCATCACACTAGGATTTGTTTCTTATGGGTTCTGTGAAGAGATGAATACAAATTCCAAATGTAATGAAAATCGATTTCATTTAAATTGTAGTGCAAGTTGGAAAAAGATGAAAAATTTTGTGTAGTGCTTAAAGTAATGTTGGCATCTTGTGCTATAATTGATAAGCAAGGATCTGAAGATTCATGGTAAGGTCAGTTTACTATTAAAAAACAAAATCAATGATGACAAACAGGTGCTTAAAATCAAATGATTTTAAATTTAGCTGACTGGGAGAAGACATTGAGGAAATCAGAGACTTATGCTATGCTTAGCTTGAGACCCCTCCACACATACACCATCTTCCCAGTCTCTGAGTAGTGAATGTCCAGTGGTTGGTCCCTAAATCTCTTCTGTCTCCTATCCACATTTACTCCTGGGGTGGTTCATCAAGTTTCAAGGCTTTAAATGTCTCCCATTAGCTAATTGTTCTCAGTTATGTACCTTTATTCCTGAACTCAAATCATATCTCCAACTACCCACTTGGTATCTGTACTTAGATGTCCAGAGTATATTTTATCTTTACATATCCAGTTGAATTTCTGATCTTTCCCCCAAAATATCCTGATGCTACTGCTCATGTTCTTTCTATATCAGCTCCTGCTCTTCAGTTGCTCAGGCTAAAAAATTTGTGTTGTCTTCAGTAGTTCTCTTTTTCCTGCTCTATTTGTCTCATAATTAGATCAGTAAGCAAGTCCCACCACTTCCATCTTCAAAGTATATCTAGGATCCTAACATTTTTTACCATTTCAAATACTTCTGTGGTCCAAGGTACCATGATCTCTTACCCAACTGATTGCTTTAGTAGCCTCTCATTGGTCTCCTGTTTCTCCCCTCGTTCCCCTGTAGTCTACTGACTCACTAACCACTGAAGCCAGATTCATCCATCCTTTTGCCTAAAACTCTGTTGGGTTCCCCGTCTGACTCAGAATGAAGTTGTGTCTTGACTCTTCTTAAATTATACACATCCAAATGTATCTCTTACCTTCCTCCCCTTACTCCATACCCGCTGCACTGGGTCCTCAATCTTTCTTGAACACATCAGGCACATCCTAACCCTGAGCTATTTAACTTGCTATTGCTCCTACTAGAATTCTTGTCAGCCATCTGTATGTTGTCTCTCTTTCTTTTCCTTCAAGTGTTCCCCTCATGTCATCTTCTCAGAAAGATAACACTCTGACTGCCCAGTAATTTTACCCCCATTCTGTATCACCTACCTGTGTTTCCTACCTTTGTATTTTCTTCTTGGTGCTTATTACTTTCTAGGATGATCTGCTTTGCCCTAATACTTAGGTCATCCACTAGAATAGGTTTATGAGAGGAAGAGATATTTTCACCATTTCTGGTTACTGATACTACACAACAATGTTTGAGACATAGTAAGGTGACAACAAATAAATTGATAGGTGTCCTGAAAGTCAAATAGTAAGGGAATATGGGGATAGCATAAAATTTTATTTTAAGATATGCATTCCTAGAACTTGTTCTAAGAATTAGTGAATACAGAGAGAGCTGCCATGGACAGTGCCATCCACAGAAGCTGACATCTGCCCTGTGAGTCATGAAGCTAGAAACAAGCTGAGGAAGTTTTATCCTCTTGTTCTAGGTAATGTTTTAGCTTTTCTAAAAAAATGAGTTTATTGGTACATTTTGTTATACATTATGATCATATTCAACATTAAAAACTTGACACGATATATCTTGATTCTCCTTTTTCCATTCTTCTGCTCTCCCTACCACCCCAACATCTATATACATAAGCTTTGTTTCCATTTTTTTTTGTTTTCTTACTATCCATTTTTTCCCTTCTTTACTTTAGCCTACCCTCCCTTTCCCTTTCTCTTTGAACATTTCCTTTTTATTTCATAATACCTATCATATATTCTGGACCTTATTTACACCTTTAGTTTCTTATTCTAGAGAAGCAATCAGTCTCTACACAACTGTGTCTTATTTATTTCACTTATGAGTATGTCCTCAAGGTACATCTATTTAAGTATAAATATCTCTAATTTATCATCCCTTATGCCTGCATAATGCTCCATTTTGCAATATTTTATCTTAATACTGGCAATATTTTATCTTAATACTAAAAAATGCTTCACAGGCTCCTTCCTCTTAGAAAGTTGTCATGCCATTTTTTTTCAGGAAGACACAGAGAGGCAGTTTCCATCAATTCTGTTAGTCCTTGAGTTAAGTACTCCTGCATCCCTAACCATTTAGAAAAATGAGCAGAAAGGATCTTTCCCATTACCTAGACTTCTTTACCTGACACACATTTCCTCTGCCCAGATAGCCACCAAAGGAGGCGACACATATATTTCCACTTTGCAGGTTAATTAAAACTCCAGGAGTATAAAACTAACAGCTACAGACTTGCTTTTCCTTTTCTAGGACTGCTTCCTGACTAGATGTTGGAGACAGAACACCTTCCTTAGTCACCTTTACATGCTGCACAGTCTAGGCACAACACAACACCTCAATCATTCACTGACCAGGTTTTAATGAGGATTTGGTATTTGCTGGGGTTGGGGGTTGTAGCCACAAGCCTCTGACCTCACAGAATTGAAGAAGATAATTGCAGATTTCTTTCAATGCAACAAAGAAAATTAAATAGGAACATAATAAGAGCAGCACCATTGGGAAGAGCCTGAAGTCTCTCGGAAAGGGTGGGAACAGAAAGAAAAAAAATATCTAGGGTCTTAGGAGAGACTCCTTTAAACCGCTAGGTCCTGGACTGAGAGCCAGCCCCTCATCATCCTGATGACCCTCTTGCCAAGGAATAAGGCCTCCCTGACTTTCATGAGAGGCAGCAAGAGCCTGAATGGTGGTCCACACATGTCTAAAAAGGTACAAATTGAGAGCCACAGTGACCAACTATTCAATAAAAGATGGGCCTACCTTCTCACCATGACAAATCAGCTTTTTAAAGACTTGGAAGACCACTTTACTCACTCTGAGGCTGTAGACCCCTCCCTAGCTGTTGCTCTCCCTCTCCACAGCTTGTTCCATTCCCCAGTGGGAGGTCCTTGCTCACACAGGTGGTACCAGCAGTGTCCTGGGCCCCATCCCAGTCTCAGTAGACATGTAAGTATTTAAAACTCAAGAGACTGATATTTGACCAGAATTTTTTTGAGCTATGTGTACATTAGAAAATTTTTGGTTTGCCATGTATGTTTTGTGATTACATGTAATTGTGGGGCACTTCGTGAGATCTTAAATCCATAGTAGCTGTTTGTCTGAGTTACTCTTCTTGTTGCTGAGTTAAAATAAAGATACCTACAGCCGGGCATGATAGCTCACGCCTGTCATCCCAGCACTCGGGAGGCAGAGACAGGAGGATTGCTGAGTTCAAGGCTTGCCTGGGCTACATAGTGAGCTCAGGGCCAGCCTGAAACTCCAAAGCGAGACCCTGTCAAAAAAAAAAAAAAAGATACCTACAATTTAAAGGAGGAGAAGTTTGTTGTGCTTCACACTTTAGAAGTTTCAGTCTCCCATGATCCAGAGGCTGCAAACAGAGGTAGCAGAGTGGAAGGGCCTGGTATAGGGAAACTGCTCACATCATGGCAGACAGGAAAGAAAAAGTGAAAAGAGGAGCTGGGGAAGGAGACACATATTAGCAGTTTAGACCTCCAATAACCCACTTCTGACTAGACCACTTTCTAACCCAAACTCAGCTGCAACACCCATATAACCCAAACATTTTTCAAACATATGAGCCTTTGAGGGCCACTTTAGATCTAAACTATAAATCTTTTGCTATTACAGAATAATGGTGACTCATTGAGCCTCTTTCTAATCTATAAACAAGTAGATTATTAGTGTTTGTTAACACTAAACTTTTTTTGGGGGGGTGGTGCTGGGGACTGAACTCAGGGCTTTAGATATGCTTGGCATATACTGTACCACAAAGCTATAACCCCAGCATGTGATGAAATGGCAGAAATTCGTTCGAATAATACAGCTCATTCTGCTAGTCAGGGAAGATGGAAAGTACACTAGGAGTCATGGAGACAAAGTGAAAGAAAAGCTTTATTCTTTTTTTTAATTGACCTTATTGGTACATTTCATACATACATTATGATCACATTAAACATTGAGAATTTGTACCTATACATGACAATCTTGAGTCTCATTTTTAATCTTTTCTCTTGTCCTCCCTATGACTCCTACCCCCATATAATGTTTTATTTTCTTTTTTTAACTATCAATTTTTTCTTTCCCTTCTTTAATTTCCCCTACCTGCCTTTTCCTTTTTGCATATTTTCTTCTCATTTCACATTACCTATAATACATTTTGGCATGCATTTGTACCTTCAGTTTTTCATATTGGAGAAAGATGCAGTATCTATACATCTGTGTCCTATTTATTTTACTTATGAGTATGTCCTCCAGGTACATCCATTTGAGTATAAATGACTGAAATTTATCATTTTTATGGCACAGTAATACTTCATTTTTACAGAAAAACTTCATCTTCTTTATCTAGTCTCCTGTTGATGTGTATCTAAGCTGTTTCCAAGGCTCAGCTATTACATACTGAGCTGCTATAAACATAGGTGCACATATGTCACTGTAGTGTGATTATTTTAATTCTTTCATGTATATCCCTAGTAAGGGAATAACAGGGAAAATGGTACCTCAAATTCTAGTTTCTTAAGGAATCTCCATGCTGATCTCCATAGTGGTTGCAATAGTCTACATTTATGGGACCAGCACATAGGGAGGAGACCCCAGAGACTCCATTTATTTGTCTGTACACACTGAATAAGTGAGGTGGCAGTGCTGAGGCTTAGGCAGAGGCCTTCACTGTGTGATGGCCCCGTCTGCTACAATGAAAAAACCACACATGCACACACACACACACACACACACACACACACACACACACAAAGGAAGAATGCAGAAATCCTGTTGACTACAGCCATCAGTGAGTTTGTAGAGTCAGTCCCACCTACAGGACTCCAGACTCTTGCAGAGTTCAAGCCTGCAGGAGTCCATTAAGCTCAACTCAGGCATTACAGCCAAAACATATACAGGGGATGATGGTTGTCTCCCTATGACTAGTCAACTTCTATTTGTGTTTTATTGCCCATACCATCTACAGGAGACAGCATACCCACAACATGAAGGGCCCTTTTGGTAGTGTTTTTAGCGCTTTTTTTTGTTATAGTTATTGCTGTTGTTCTTTGTCTTTATTTCTGACCTCTTTTTCATTCTTCATTTCTCTATTCTTGTCGCTGAGTCTGTCCAGTTTGGGTTTTTTTTCTTTTCTCAACTGCTTTCATTTTTATAGGACAGGGGAAATAATATCCTGTTAACCTGTTCCTGCTAGGTATCCCAACTCTTCTTTTTTCCCCTTCATTCCATCTTGTCCTCTGGTCAGTATCAGTTCCCAGAAGTTAATGCATTTCAGTGTTCCCTACTCCCCCTTCTGTACTATATAGCATGGTGAATACATTGTCTTGTTTTCCTGTTGTTGTTAATCTGTTCTGTTTTGTGTTTGTCCCTTTTGTCTCTTTTGTTCTCTAGCTTCTGTTAGTTTTCTGGGGTTTTCCATGATCTTTATATAGCCTCTAACCCTAATTCTAATGTTTCCCTCTCTTCTCTCTCTCTACCTTTCCCCAACTCACTGGTGACCCTTTATTTCCAAAGGGTGGTGCTGCTATATTGTATGTCTAAACATATTTCTGGTTAGTTCCAAATTTTGACATATGGTCACAGACCTCAGGAGGTTAAAGGTATCAGAATAGTAATTGCCAAGGTTTGTCATTTCCTGTTCTGTGTCTGATGCTGTTGATGATAGTGATTGTATTATATCAACTGAGATGATATGATAGTTCAGTTTAAGTACCTTTTATGAAGTGTCAGAACTGAAATCACTTAAGGGCTATTACAGATCCAAGGAGGATAACTCAGGAAGTAGCCATCTCCTAAGGGTTCTAGATATTAAGAAGAGACTTCCATTAAACATTGCCATACAGCAGGAAAGGAATTAAAACAAGAACATTAGCAACAACACAAAAAAACAGAGTGAGAAAAAATTTAAAAACCCAAATGCAAAGATCAAGAGGAAGCCAAGGAAAATGGGGCTGGGTGTGGTGGCTCACGCCTGTCATCCTAGCACTCAGGAGGCAGAGGCAGGAGGATTGCTGAGTTCCAGGCTTGCCTGGGCTCCATAGTGAGCTCAGAGCCAGCCTAAACTACAAAGCAAGACCCTGTCTCAAAAAAAAAAAAAAATGGGAAGAGAGCAAACTGAAGCTCAAACACTAGGACTCTCCAAGCTAGTATCAAAAAGAAGATCTAGTAAAATAGTAATCAGAAATAGAAACAGAGATAGTGTCCAAAGTGGAAGATATAATTAATAACAATAAAGAAGAGATCAGGAATGTGATAGAATCTCAGATTGCAAAAGTAATGGAATCCATGAAAAAACTTCAAAGAAATTTCCAGGAGATGAAAAATTCCAATGAAAGTTTGAAAAATAGGATGAGTAAGAATAAATAGAGTAAGAAGACTGAATATCAGACATAGAAGATAGGATTGCGAACAAGAAAGGAGCAATTTAAGGAAATTAGCAAAAGGCCATGAGAAACAAATCCAGCAGCTTCAAGATGACACAAAATAATAATATAAAACTGATTCAAGTCAGTGAAGAAATTGGAGAATGCAAAAGATATAAAAAACTTTTCACAGATGTAATGTCAGAAAACTTCACAAGAAAAGGAAAATAATTTGACATACAGAAAAGTGGGGAATCCAAGTGGCTGTGATATACAAACATCTGTTCTAGGCATATCATAATCAAGATATCAGAAACCCAACAGAGGAATGAAATATTGAAAGCAGTCAGAGAAAAGAAATAAATCACATACAAAGGAAAACCCATCAGAATTATAGCAGTCTTCTTCTTAATATTCAAGTCAAGGAGAGACTGGAGTGATTTCAAACACTAAAAGAAAACTACCTCCAACCTAGATTTTCTCTTTTTTAAAAAATGATTTTATTGGAACATTTTATATATACATTATGATCACAATCAACATTGAGAATTTGTACCTGTATATATCACATCTTACTTCCCATTTTTTCCATTCCCCTGCCTTCCCTATAACCTCCTGCACCCTATATCCATAAACTTTGTTTCCCTTTTTACCATCAAATTTTTTCTTTCCTTTTTTACTTACCCCAAGCCCTTTTTTTTCCTTTTGATTATTTTCTTCCTATTTCACAATACTTACCATAATTTTAGAACTCATTTACACCTTCAGTTTTTCATACATAGAGGGTATTTACACATTTTTGTGCTATTTATTTCACTTATGATTATGTCCCTAAGGTATGGATATATTTTGAGGACAACCTAGCTTTACTTTTTTTTTTTTTTTTTTTTAGACAGGGTCTTGCTTTGTAGTTCAGGCTGGCCCTGAGTTCACTATGTAGCCCAGGCAAACCTTGAACTCAGCAACCTTCCTGTCTCTGCCTCCCGAGTGCTGGGATTATAGGTGTGAGCCACCACGCCCAGCACTGTGGTATGTGGTGTTGATTGCTGGTCGGGGTGAGTCACCATGCCCAGCATTGTATGTGGTTACTGGGATCAAACTCAGGACCTTGCGCTTATGAGGCAGGCGTCGGAACCACTGAGCTAAATCTCCGGCCCAACCT
>PVIC010044135.1:0-15121 GCA_004025085.1 Thryonomys swinderianus
GGGTTTTTTTGTTTGTTTTTTTGAGACAGGGTCTCACTTTGTATGTAGTTCAGGCTGGCCCTGTGCTCACTATGGTGCCCAGGCAAGCCGCCGCCAACTCAGCAACCCTCCTGTCTCTGCCTCCCAAGTGCTGGGATGACAGGCGTGAGCCACCACGCCCGGCATTGTGGTATGCGGTGTTGATTGTTGGTGGGCGTGTCTCCACGCCCAGCATTCTATGTGGTTACCGGGGGATCAAACTCAGGACCTTGTGCTTGCGAGGCAGGTGCCGGAACCACTGAGCTAACCCTCCGGCCCCCCCCCCCCCTCTGTCTTTGATTTTTAAAGTGTTTTGAAGACGAAAGGGTGTCAAGAGGTGCTTTTTTCATAGTTCCAGTCTCACCTAAAGTAAATGACATGGGGGCGCTGTGATTGTGTTCTACTGGAATTATTAAAAATGGAGGGCTTGTGCTTTTATTATAAACTTTTTATTATGAAGATCAATATAGGAAAGAATGATATAATTAATCCCTACATGCCTATCATTTTCCTTCAATAACTGTCAAGATTTGTTCACATTCTTTGTTTTGTTTCATTTCTGTTGTCTGAGATTCAGTCTCACTGTATTGCTGAAGCTGGCCTTGAATCCCAGTACTCAAGCAACTAATCCTTCTGCCTCAACTTCCCGAATAGAGAGATGGTGAACTCAGCTCTCAAAGCCCAGCACTGTATTTCTTTTATCTGTTTCATGTTTCTTTTCTTTCTTTTTTTTTTCTTTTAGACAGAGTCTTGCTTTGTAGTTCAGGCTGGCCCTGAGCTCACTATGCAGCCCAAGCAAGCCTTGAACTCACAGCAATCCTCCTGCCTCTTCCTCCTGAGTCCTGGGATTACAGGAATGAGCCATCAGACCTGGCATTGTGATATATGGTGCTGATTGCTCTTGGGCATGAGTCACCATGCCTGGCATTGTGGTATGTGGTTACCAGGGATCAGATTTGGGACCTTGTGCTTGCAAGGCAGACACTGGAACCACTGAGCTAAATCCCAGGTCTATTATTCTTAATTTTATTCCTCTGTTGACTGTTGAATGGATGGATGCTTTGATTGATTGATGTGGTATGGGGAATCGACCAGGGACACTGTACCACTGAGCTATACCCTTAGACATTTTCACTTATTACTTGAGAAGATGTCCAGGTGGGTGCAAACTTGTGAGCTCACTATGTAGCCCAGGCAAGCCTGGAACTCAGCAATCCTCCTCCCTCTGCTTCCCAAGTGTTGGGATTACAGGCTTGAGCCACCACACCCGACATTGTGATATGTCATACTGGGGATCAAATTTGGGACCTTGCGCTTGCCAGGCAGATGCTGGAACCACTGAGCTAAATCCCCAGCCCTCTGTAGCCTTCTTTTAAGAGAACTTTTCTGGCCAGGTGTGGTGCCACATACCTGAACCTCAGCACTTGGGAAGCTGAGGCAGGAGAATCACCACAAATTCAAGGACAGCCTGAATCACATAGTGAGACCCCATCTCAAAGAAAAAGAAAATCTTTTCTGGGTTGGAGATGTGGTTAGGTGGTAGAGCATCTGACCCATACCTAAGACCCTAATCTCCACATACACCCATATGCAATTCCATTTAGCAAGTGGAATCTTACTTTACTCTTTTCCCTATAAAGGTTGATCATTTTAGTCTATGAAACAAACTAACAACATACACTTAGCAAATTTTATTACATGCATAAGGCTTTGGAGCACTAGATTGACCTTTACCTGGAGTTTAAAGCAGTATGGACTTTCTGGGGCAAAGGGCTGTGGCACAGTCTCCAGGTGGCATCCATTACGCAGATAAAAACCTCCCAGGTAAAGTCACCTGTGGAACTCTCCCAGGGTCAGATGTCAGACCCCCAACTTCCGCTTAGTAAAAGGTCTGTCCTTGGCAGGAGGAGGACACAAGATGAAATGGTCTATCTCATCGCTTTACTAATGTAGACAGATACAGTTTCCTTTAGAGAAGGCCAGGTATTTAGAACCATTCCTGTGACTGCAGAGTTCTCTGGATAGCTGATTTAATTATGCCAGAGAAATATATTTCAGGTGTGATATTTTACTCTGCCACACACACTATAGTTTTACACTCCTCTTCAGAGATGGTTTAGTGTACAGATCATTCCGTATCAATGTACAGTATTCTGATTTCTTTTTATAGCCACATAGTATTCAGTTTAGCAATCACCCAATTTAACCAACTGTCCACCAAATGGAAATTTATTTTCTTTTTTTCTTGGGGTGCTGGGCATCAAACCCTGGGCCTTATGAATACAAGGCCCTCTGAGCTATATTCCCAAACCAATTTCAATCTTATTGTTGTTATAGATAATTACATCTGGGCCAGAGATTTAGCTCAGTGGTTCCAGCGCCTGCCTAGCAACTGCAAGGTCCCTGGTTCGATCCTGGAATCCTGGTAATCACAGATAGCAATACTGGGCAAGGTGACTCACACCCACCAGCAGTCAGTACCACATACCACAATGCTGGGTGTGGTGACTCATGCCTGTAATCCCAGCACTCTAGAAGCAGAGGCAGGAGGATTGCTGAGTTCGAGGCTTGCCTGGGCTACATAGTGAGCTCAGTGACAGTCTGAACTACAAAGTGAGACCCTGTCTCAAAAAAAAAATTACATCTGCTGAGTGTGGTGCAGCATACCTGTAATTCCAGCACTCTGGGAGGCTGAGGAAAGAGGATATGCAGTCTGAGTTTAGAGTGGAGCAATTTAGCAATTTAAAATTTTTTTAATTTAAAAAATAATCAAATTAAAAGGGCTGGGATATCCATGCTGGAGATATAGTCCAGTGGCACAAACCTGCCTAGCAAGTACAAGATCCTGAACTTGATCCCAGTACCCCACCACCACCACACACACACACACACAAGACTGGGATATTTTTCCAGTGCAAAGGTCTTGGTTCTACCCCAGTATGATTAAAATAACAACAACAGCAACAGGTACAATCATAACCTTGACTATGAGGCATTTTGCTTTTGCCAGTATGTTTCTGAGACAGAGGAAATACACGTGTAATTGTAGTACCTGTTTGGTTATCTTCCCCTGGAGCTAAACCATTCTGCATTCTGGATAACCACATGGAAAAGACCTGTTTCTTGTAGCTTTTTTTTTTCTTTTAGACAGTCTCGCTTTGTAGTTCAGGCTGGCTCTGAACTCACTATGTAGCCCAGGCAAACCTGGAACTCAACAATCCTCCTGCCTCTGCCTCCTGAGTGCCAAGGATTACAGGTGTGAGCCACCACACCCAGCATTGTAGTAAGTGGTTCTGGGGATCAAACTCAGGACCTTGTGCTTGTGAGGCAGACATCAGAACCACTGAGCTAAATCCCAGCTCTCTTATAATTTTTAGTAATGGTTACCAGTTTTATAGGGAAAAGATGGTGTCTCCAAGTACTTTTTTTTTTTTTTTTTTGAGACAGGGTCTTGCTTTGTAGTTCAGGCTGGCCCTGAGCTCACTATGGTGCCCAGGGAAGCCACCGCGAACTCAGCAATCCTCTTGTCTCTGCCTCCCGAGTGCTGGGATTACAGGTGTGAGCCACCATGCCCGGCATTGTGGCATGCAGTGTTGATTGTTGGTGGGCGTGTCTCCACGCCCAGCATTATATGTGGTTACCGGGGATCGAACTCAGGTCCTTGCCCTTGCGAGGCAGGCACCGGAACCACTGAGCTAACCCTCCAGCCCTCCAAGTACTTTTATTCATTTTTAATTTTTTCTTGTTTGCTTGAGACCAGGTCTTACTATTGTACTTCAGGCCAATTTTGAACCCACTATGTTGCCCAGGCTGGTCTCAAACATGTGGTGAGCCTTCTGCCTCCCGAGTGCGGGAATTAGAGATATGTGCCATATGTTTTGCTCTCTCTCAGTAATTTTAGTTTGTGTGTTTTGTTTCATTTGGTTTTGCAATGTAGGGACCCAACCCAGGGGCTCTCGCACTGCTGGTAATCTAACACTGACCTATATCTCTAACCTTTGATGGTGTTTTTATTGGGAGGGAAATAGAACACTTTTTGTGTATGTAAGGGTTATTTTCCCTGGGTGTGGTGGTGTGCACCTGTAATCTGAGTTACTTGGGAGGCTACACAAGGACATCATAAATTTGTGGCCATCTTATGCAATTTAGGAAACTGCCTCAAAAGAAAAAATAAAAGGCCTGGAAATGTCACTCAGTGGCAGAGCATTTCTAGGTTTGATCTTCAGCACTGTTAAAAAAAAAAAAAGCTTATTTTCTATCTACCTCTTCTTTTGTCCACTTTTGAGAGTTTGTTAGGAGCTTCTAGCGGGGGAATGCAGCTACTCATATAGCTTGACCCAGGAAATGGTCCTTTTCTCTCAGGAGCAGTTATCTCTTCAATGAAGCAGCTTCAGCACAGATGCTCATGGGGGGTGAGGGAGAAAGGGTCGCCTGCCCGGCCACACAGAGCAGCCGAATCAACCCTGGCAATCAGGGGGATGACAGATGTTGCAGCCAGATCAACCTCACATACATTGCCCATTCTTCTCTTGGGTTATTACTCTTGTAAATGTTTGGAGATGCTTCATGGATCATGGATTTTTGTTCTCTGTGGCAACATTTGCAAATGCTTTTCCCTGTTTTATTCATTACCCTACATTTTTTGTTTTTTTTGAGACAGGGTCTCACTTTGTAGTTCAGACTGGCCCTGAGCTCACTATGTAGCCCAGGCAAGCCTCGAACTCCCAGCAATCCTCCTGCCTCTGCCTCCTGAGTGCTGGGATTACAGGCGTGAGCCACCACGCCCGGCACTATGGTATGTGGTATTGATTGCTGGTGGGCATGAGTCTCCACGCCCAGCATTGTATGTGGTTACCGGGGATCCAACTCAGGACCTTGCGCTTGTGAGGCAGACACCGGAACCACTGAGCTAACCCTCCGGCCCCATTACCCTCCATTTTAAAAATCAGTGTATAACTGGGCCAGGGATTTAGCTCAGTGGTTCCAGAGTCTGCCTCGAAAGCAGAAGGTCCTGAGTTTGATCCTTGGTAGCCATACTCCACAGTTCCAGGCATGGTGGCTCAAACCTGTAATCCCAACACTAGGGAGGCAGAGACAGGAGGATTGCTGAGTTGGAGACTTGCCTGAAGTACACAGTGAGTTCAGGGCCAGCCTCAACTACAAAGTGAGACCCTGTCTCAAAATAAATAAAATCAGTGTATAATTTATGTACTATAGAATATGCCCTATCAATGAACAGAGTTCAAATTTTGACAATTGTGCAACCCACCATGACCACAGTCAAGATTTGAAGCAGGCCGGGTGTGGTGGCTCACGCCTGTAATCCCAGCACTTGGGAGGTAGAGATAGGAGGATTGCTGAGTTCGAGGCTTGCCTGGGATACATAGTGAGCTCAGGACCAGCCTGAACTACAAAGCGAGACCCTGTCTCAAAAAAAAAAAAAAAAAAAAAAAAGATTTGAAGCAGTTCCTGTCATTTGCCTCTGACTCTGTTGCACTCTATTTTGCTCTGCTGTTGTGCTATTGTTTTAAACTACCACCACCATGATTCAATGCAGATAGTTTCTCTCTCTCTCTCTCTATATATATATATCACAATTATCTCTTGGATTTTAAACAAATAGATTACACATTATGAATACAGTATATTCTACTTGGTGAGGTGAGTACGCATGGTTATAACTAAGATAGATAAATGTTTCTTACTGTTAAAAGAATTTCTAAACTTAAAATTTAGAAATTCTTGCAGCAAATCTGGATAGCATTATTCTTTTTTATTTGACAGGTCGTGGAGCAAGCAGTAGGTTGAAAAGACAAATAGGAACTTTGGTAGTTTGCTGAGCGTGCTGCTGAGAGAGTTGAAATGCGTGCCACTACAAAACATGCCACCTCGGTATGTGGGTTATTTTGAGCCAAAAGCAAGAGGAGAGCAGCATACTCAAGAAGGGCCCTAAAACTAAAACATAAATTTCTCTTTTGAGGGACCAGGAACATAGTTCAGTTGCAGAACAGGCGCTTACTTAGTTGTGTGCAGGGCCCTGGGTTTGCTCCCCAGTGAGGCAGGGGTAAAAACCTCTGTGTAAAGTAAATTTACATTTATAAAGAAAATTCCCCTTCATAAAATTGGCTTTCCTGTGCCAGAGAGGAGAACGATAATTATTAACACTGATGAGCGGGCATGGTGAGGCGTGCCTGTGATCCTAGCACTCAGAAGCAGAGGTAGGAGGATCATCATGAGTTCAAGGCCAGTTTGAGCTACATAATGAGACCCTGCCTCAAAAGGTAAAACAAAACAATAACAACAACAAAAACAATAATGGTTTTAATCTACCTGAAGAACTTTACCAAAACAACCTTTGTCATATATTTCCTAGTCAGTTTTTTGTTTATTTTGGGGGGGTGTGGTCATTTGTTTGAGATAGGGTCTGGCAGTATAGTTCAGGCCTGCTGTGAACTCACTCTGTAGGCCAGACTGCCTCAAACTCAGGGATCCTCCTGTCTCAGCCTCCTGCGTGTTGTTTACAGGCACACACCACCATGCCCAGCCCTAGTCAGCTTTGTATAACCCATACCCTAACCCCCAAGTCAAAACTGGTTCTTCTACCTTTTATTGAAGTGACATACAAGCCCTGGAGATAGTTACTTCTTTGGGCCTCTCTTCTTTTTTTTTTTTTTTTTTGAGACAGGGTCTGGCTTTGTAGTTCAGGCTGGCTCTGAGCTCACTATGTACCCTAGGCAAATTTGGAACTCAGCAATCCTCCTGTCTCTGCCTCCCGAGTGCTGGGATTACAGGCGTGAGCCACCACACCCGGCATTGTGGTATGCATGGTATGTGGTATTGATTGTTGGTGGACGTGAGTCTCCACACCCAGCATTGTATGTGGTTTCCGGGGATCAAACTCAGGACCTTGCGCTTGAGAGGCAGGCTCCGGAACCACTGAGCTAACCCTCCGGCCCCGGGGCCTCTCTTCTAATGAAACTCTTGCTTGTATGTGAGATAAGTATTTTGTCTTCTACACATGTGTCTTGTCAGTTTCAACCATAAAGCCCCAACCATTGCAGCTGAAGAATAAAAGAAAAAGGTTCTTTTCTCTCCTGCCCTTCCCCATATCCCATGAGGCTTGTGAGTTTAGTGGGAAACCGAATTCTGGTTGTTGTTTTTTTTACCGCGTTCGTTTGTTTGAGACAGGGTCTCACTCTGCAGTTGCAGCTGACACATTGCATCACTCAGGCTGGCCTGGAATGAATCCCAGTCCTCTGGCCTCAGCCTCCCGAGTGTGGGGATTACAAGCACCTCCAGCCCTGGTTCGGCATTCTGTTTGTGTTTGACAACAGCAATCCGTGATTAGCAAAGTTCAAGGACCAGGAGGAAGTTCTGTGTCCCTTGCTCACTAGGCACTGGAGGAATGCGGTCCTGGACCACAGGAAGTTTCACAAGGCAGGCGCAGAGCTTGTTTGTCTGCTCTTCTCTCTGGGGTTACAACACGGGTCCCGCCCACTCCAGTCCCCAACACCCTTTCTTCATGTTGTAACCCAATGCAATGGGTTCACATCTGATGAGGGCAAACCCGGTAAGTACAACCAGTAGTTAAGAGTGGAAAGAGATGTATGACTTGCAGCAGGTAAAGAGGACTCCGCAGTAGTTTGCAGTCCGTGCTGTCCTGGAACAGAGAGAACAGGGGTATGTTATTGGGGAGCTTGTACGTATTCACACAGGAAATCATTTCTGAGGATCAGTTTAGAGTCTTAGATCACATGTTCAGAAAGGAGAGATGGAGGAAGGAAGCACTTCCTAACAGAGAACAGTATTATAATGAGCAAAGTATACATAAAGTTGCCTAAAGGAATGAGTCAAAATGACTCAGGGACCTTGGCTGGTTCCTGTCATCTCCCCAGAGAGTTAGCTGAAATAGAGAGAACAACTTTGACTGCTCCGTGAACTGTGCTTTCCAGGGATAACAGCCCCATTTCTGCTCGAGTAAGTGTGAGTAGGTCGCTAAAGTGTCAGCCTCCCTCAGCGGTGACTGTGTCATCACACGATTCAGTCTCCAAATTTCTGGCAGATAAATTTCTTACCTTCTCAGTTTCTCTCTCAAGTACTTGGTCTTCACTTATTTGGTCAGTTTTTCTTTTCCTTAAAATCAGCCAGTCTCTCTGTGTCTGTCTCTCTCTGATTACCCTTTCCCCCTCCCTCTTTGCATTGGGAATAAAACCTATTCACTGAGCTGCACCCCCAACTTCTCAATTTTTTTTCTAGTTTTTCTCAATGTCACATGTTTATTTTGGGCTATAAATAGACTTTTTTTCTTCCTACCTTCCTGTTCCTCTCCTCTTGTCTAATCAAACTGGTAGAGACCTTCAAGATTTTCTCTGAGGGCCGGAGGGTTAGTTCAGTGGTTCTGGCGCCTGCCTCGCAAGCGTAAGGACCTGAGTTCGATCCCCGGTTACCACATATAATGCTGGGTGTGGTGGCTCACGCCTGTAATCGCAGCACTCGGGAGGCAGAGACAGGAGGATTGCTGAGTTTGCGGCGGCTTGCCTGGGCACCATAGTGAGCTCAGGGCCAGCCTGAACTACAAAGCGAGACCCTGTCTCCAAAAAGCAAAAAAAAAAGATTTTCTCTGAGACAGTCTGACTTCACTGCTCAGTGGGTTGAGCCTCAAGGTGGTGGTGTGCGGTGGGTGGTTAGCAGGGGGCACTGAGGATGGCTTTGCCACCCTGTCGGCGACATCTGCCCCACTCTGCCCTTGGGGCAGTGAGGGGCAGCATGAGTCCCATAGACCACGCAGGAGTGTGACCCGCAGCAAGAGCTCAAACAGCATATGGTGAAACTTTTCCTTATGTGAAGGGTCTTTTGAGGAACTAATATTTTGAAAATTGAAAACACCAACACCAACTCCTTCGGGTTTTGTTTTGTTCCCTGTGGGACTTTTTCATTGGACATGAATAAACTAGAACTTTAATGAGGGCAAAGAAAGTGTTTATCCAGAAAAATTCCCAGTTGTTAGAGGACCAACTCACCTAATTAAGTTTTAGTTTCAAATAAGAGTCCTATGTCTTTGCCAAAATGATCCGAATGTTAAAGCTGTTTTGTTTTTCCTCATCTGTGGGAAGCTAGGGTCCTCCACTCTTTCATTCATCTTTTTACCTTGCTTAAGACATCAAAACAAATCTTCAACTGTGACCTATACTTAAGTAATAATAGAAAGTGGAAATTATCAATGAACACCTTAGATTTGAGTGGTGGTGTATTTTTTTTTTTTTTTTGAGACAGGTTCTCGCTTTGTAGTTCAGGCTGGCCCTGAGCTCACTATGTAGCCCAGGCAAGCCTCAAACTCCCAGCAATCCTCCTGTCTCTGCCTCCCAAGTGCTGGGATTACAGGCATGAGCCACCACGCCCGGCACTGTGGAATGTGGTATTGATTGCTGGTGGGTGTGAGTCTCTACTCCCAAGCATTGTATGTGGTTACCAGGGATCGAACTCAGGACCTTGTGCTTACGAGGCAGGCGCCGGAAACGCTGAGCTAACCCTCCGGCCCCCTGTTCAATGCTTTTTTAAAAACATCTTTTGAGATGATCATATGGTTTTTGTCCTTGAGTCTGTTAACATAGTGTATTGCATTCATTGATTTGTATTTTTTTGATTTGTATATTTTGAACCATCTTTGCATCCCTGTGATGAATCCAACTTGGTCAAGGTATATGATCTTCCTGATGATCCTCTGTATTCTGTTGCCAGTATCTTGAGGATTTTTCCATCTATGTTCATTAGGGAGATTGATCTGTGATTCTCTTTTTTGGTTATATCCTCCTGTGGTTTTAGTAATTCGTATGTATCCAGGAATACATCCATTTCTTGTGTTTTCTATCCTATTAGAATAAAGTTTCTCAAGGTAGGTATTGATGGTCTTCTGGATTTCTGCAGGATTTGTTGTGATTCAACCTTTTCTTTCCTAATTACATGGATTTGAGTCTTTTCTTTCTTTTTTATGACTGTTTATAAATTTTATTTAATATTTCAAAGAACCATCTCTGCAATTTGTTGATTCTTTATATTGTTCTCTTAGTCCCCATTGAACTAATTTCTGATCTGATCTTTATAATTTCCTCCCTTGTACAATTTTGAGTTTGATTAGCTCTTCTTTTTCTACAAGCTTAAAGCTCTACATTATAGGGAGCATATTGTTGGGTTTTGCTTCTTCTTTTTTTTTTTCTTTGAGACAGGGTCTCGCTTTGTAGTTCAGGCTGGCCCTGAGCTCACTATGTAGCCCAGGCAAGCCTGGAACTCAGCAATCCTCCTGCCTCTGCCTCCCGACTGCTGGGATTACAGGCGTGTGCCACCACGCCCGAAACTGTGGTATGTGGTATTGATTGCTGGTGAGTGTGAGTCACCATGCCCAGCATTATATGTGGTTACTGGGATCAAACTCAGGACCTTGTGCTTGTGAGGCAGGCACCGGAACTACTGAGCTAAATCTCCGGCCCTGGGTTTTGCTTCTTGATCCATTTTGCTCATATGCTTATTTTGATTGATGGTTTGAGACCATTTACACTGAGGGTTATAATTTTTTTATTATACTTTATTATATATATATTTTTTTGAGACAGGGTCTCGCTTTGTAGTTCAGGCTGGCTCTGAGCTTACTATGTAGCCCAGGCAAGCCTCGAACTCAGCAATCCTCCTGTCTCTGCCTCCCAAGTGCTGGGATTACAGGCGTGAGCCACCATGCCCGGCTCTGTGGTATGTGGTATTGATGGCTGGTGGGTGTGAGTCTCCACGTCCAGCATTGTATGTGGTTACCGGGGATCGAACTCAGGACCTTGTGCTTGCAAGGCAGGCACCGGAACCACTGAACTAACCCTCCGGCCCCTGAGGGTTATAATTGATAAGTATTCACTTGCACTTGTCATATTATTTTCCTGTTGTTGGTTCCTTTTCTTTTCCCTCTGTTTAACTTCTGGCCTTGCCTGGTTGATTTATTCTGTTAGGGTCCATGAACTTGTAGCCCTTGTCATCTCTAGAATGTTCTTCAGAACATTTTGGAGTGCTGATTTGGTGGTTATGAATATTTCCCAGTGTACTGTGTCATGGAGGTATCTTAGTTCTCTCTTTTTTTTTTTTTGAGACAGGGTCTCACTTTGTAGTTCAGGCTGGCCCTGAGCTCACTTTATAGCCCAGGCAATCCTTGAACTCAGCAATCTTCCTGCCTCTGCCTCCGAAGTGCTGAGATTTCAGATTTGAGCCACCACGCCTGACACTGTGGTACGTGGTACTGATTGCTGGTGGGCATGTGTCACAACACCTGGTATTGTGGTATGTGGTTACAGGTTACCAAACCAGGGACCTCGTACTTGCTAGGCAGGTCCTGGAATCACTGAGATACACCTCCAGCCCTCTCCCATCAATTTTGAAACACAATTTTGTGAGGTATATCAATCTAAATTAGAAGTTGTTTTCTTTTGGGTTTCAAATACTTCACTGTAAGCATTCTTTTTTTTCTTTTTTTTTGAGACAGGGTCCTGCTTCACTATGTAGCCCAGGCAAGTCTCAAACTCAGCAGTGCTCCTGCCTCTGCTTTCTGAGTGCTGGGATTACAGGCGTGAGCCACCATGCCTGGCATTGTGGTGTGTGGTACTGATTGTTGGTGGGCGTGATTCACCATGCCTGGTATTGTTGTATATGGTTACTGGGCATTGAACCATGTACCTTGTGCTTGCTAGGGAGGTGCTAGAATCACTGAGCTAAATCTCCTACCTATTCTAAGCATTTTTAATTTGAGGTTTGTGTTGAGAAATTTATTGTGATCTGATGGGCTTTCCTTTATAGATGATTTATTTCTTTTCTCTAGTAGCTTTTAAGATTCTGTTCTTAAGCCACAGATGTAGCTCAGTAGCACCACGCCTGCCTAGCAAGTGCAAGGTCCTGAGTTTGATCCCTTATACTGAAAAAATTATATTATGAAATTCACTATTATGTTCCTCTGTGTAGAATTTTTTTGATCATTGCCAACTAGAGTTCTATGTGTCTCATTTATCTGTATGTTAAATTATTTTTCCTTGTTTGGGTAGTTTTCTCCCATTACTTCTGTGAACAGGTATTTTATGTCTTTGTGCTATCTCTCACTTTTTCATTGACTCAAGTTAATCTTGTGTTATTATTCTTTGTATCATCTAGCAGTTTTTGGATTGATTTTTCATGGTCCCTTTTTATTTTTAAGAGATCTTTCTTTTCATAATTACTAAGTACAATCTTGTCTTCTACATCTGAAACTGTCCTGTCATTGGCTCATTGACATTGTATACAATGGAATTTTTAATCTCCTGGATGTGTTTTTTAATCTGTTTCATGGGTTCCATTTCTTTCCTATGTTGGAAATTCATGGTTTCTAACATTTTCCAAAGGTCATCTATTGTTTAAAAATCTGTATCTGCTCTGGAGTCACTAATCTCATCTTTCATTGTGGTCATCATCTTTGTGCTCATTTGATAAAGTACTTCTGATTTGATTTTTCTAGTGCCTCATTCATCTGCTTCTTTACTTCCATTGTTACCACTTCAGCACATCCAGGTGGGAGGGTTTTGAATTATTCCATCTCATTGCCCCCAGGTTTGCTTTTAGTGATCTGGAAATTTTGGGTTCCATATTACTTAAGTGTCTTCTCATTTTCTATTTTTTTTTAAAATAGGCTCTTTTTTTTTTTTTTTTTTTTTTGCGGTACTGGCAATCGAACTTGGGCCCTTCAGCATCCAAGGTTGGTGCAGTACCGCTTGGGCTAAGTCCCCAGCCCTCTATTTTCTTTTTCAGTTTAGTTCCTTTGTTGATGATTGTAAATTGTGTATGACAAGTAGTTCTATTGACAGTATTTAGAACACTTAGGCAATGACTACTTCTCAGAGATGTCTTCCAGGTGTAATTGGCTTTTAGATGTGAATACCCCCCTCTTCCATTTATTGGAGATGAGAAATTGCTACCCATTTGGCCTTGTCCCTGGCTATGATATTGTTTATGACCCCTAGGCAATCTCAGTCTTGACATACCATAAAGAACAACTGATTAGAACAATTATTGAAACAACAATTACTGAAACAACAATTATGTCATCTTGGCTAAAGTAGTACAATCAGCAATTTTAGAATAGTGTCAAACACAGCCTAGATAAGGATAAACTGTGGTAACTGTTGACTTGCCATCCTGAACCTATGAACTAGATCTGTGGTTATAAACTCTAAATCAAATAAAAAATTTTTATACAGTAAATATGCCCTTAGTATGGTGATTTTACCCTCAGGGGAGAAAATTTAAAAGGTGTTAGGGTGAGAAAAGAAAGAATAGAAGAGGAAGAGATTAGAAGAAAGGATAAAGGAAGGTTACACAAACTTGGAGGAACAGTTGAAGATAGGAGCTAAAGAGAACAAAGAAATAAAAATAGAACAGAATAAAACAATAAGCTATAAACAACATTAACACATATAAAAACAACAAACAAGAAAAAGGAAAAGAACATAAAACAAAAACAAGAAAGAAGCAAAATAATTAAAGAATGTTTCATTTCTGCTGCCCCTGGTAGAGAAATTGGGCACACAGAGCCCAGATCCATGTTGATTAATTGCAACAAGCCAGCTGTAGATTTATGGCAGTGTAGTAGTTAGTCCCCGCACCTTTAGTTCTGAAGCTTAGGCTAGTTTCTGGCTGTGAGGATGGAATCTGATTTGTTCAGCCTGCAATACTCTGTTGTTGGAGGTTGTCTTGGAAGTCTGGTTGTGCAAGCTGTCCCTGACTTGGTGTCCTTTATGTTTGTAAGACCCAACATGCAGAAGTTAAAGACAGCTTCATGGGAACATCCTGTTAGAGGACGCTGGTGATCAGATGAACTCCTTGAGACACTCTGCGATGACCTTCCTGTTCTACACTTAGACTTCTTGTTCTGGGAGGAAAGATACAATTGTTTAGTTAGCTTAGCTTTGATGTCTGTACTGAGTTCTGCCCCACCCCCCTTCTGCAGCAGGAAGGAGAGGAAGGGTAGAAAGGACAGGAAAGTTAAGAACACAGAAGGACCAGATGGTGTTGGGATGACATATTCTTTTGTGTTTGTACACTATTCAGCCATGCCTGCGATAATAAAATCCACCTTTAATCTGTAAAACTTTTGGTCCCTATGCCTTTCTTTTCTTTCTTACAGTTCTTCCCGATTCAAAGCACTCCAGACTCAGTCACTAGAAACCACACTCTGTGTGTGTCCTGCTGTCTTGAACTCAGCTCCTTGATCTCCTGCCAATTTGAGCCTGGTTCCACTTTACACTGATGGATTCAGGCTGCAGCTGCTCTGAGTTCTGAGTTCAGTTGGTCCGCTCTGAGATGGCTACCAGCCAATTGTCCTCTCCTGAGGGATATCTGAGCCCAAATTATTCACCAGCCACTGTAGTCTTCTGCATCCACTCTTCTGTTCCACTGGTATATTTCTCTGTGGAGGCCTCTGGTGTCACCAGTAGTCACCTGTATCTGCAGGTTTGAGCTGCTCTTCTCATGCAGGAAGAAAATGGCACCGGCTGCCTCCTTTGGTAAAGTTTCCTTGCTCTCTCTGTGAGCTTCACTTCTTGCTAAGTCTTAAGGACCCACTGTCCACTTTCTTCTCTTCCTCACATTGCTATATTCTAGCATCTGAGCACTGCATCTCAGGGAAGCTGATTCTCTGCTGTTTACCATTCTGCCATCTTTCCAGAAGGACCTAGAAAGTATCTTGTAGTTACTGTCATTTAAAAATATTTTTCATGAAATTGCTAGTGAGAGTCTGCTTCACTATGATGATTTAAGTTTTCAGAAGTTTCAGGTCTGAGATACCCCACCCCCCATTATTCCATAACCTGTAGAGAAAGTTCCTTATGGCATTAAAATGTAATGGTTTTAAAAAATTACAATTATCTCCACTTTAGCTTCTAAAGTATAAAGAATAGAAAATTAAGAAGTAGTCCAGGCATATAATAAATTTACACAAATTTTAAAAATTAATGTTTTCAATATCCAAGTAAAATACACATTAACATTTTATTATATTTACTTTAGCTTTTTCTTCTTTAAAGAAATAAATGCTAAGTAAACATTGCTC
>PVIC010044136.1:0-15146 GCA_004025085.1 Thryonomys swinderianus
TCAGAAGGACAGAACAGAAGATGAAGAAACAACTCCAGATACATGGAGTCTTCTGACTCTTCACAAAGGGCAAAAGCTTCTACTACAGGAAAGGTAGCTTCTTAAACAAATATGCTGGGAATGCTGATTACCCATGCAGAAGATTGTATCTAGGCTCATATCTATCACCATGTCCCAAAATAAAATCAAAATGGACCAAAGATGTAACTATTAAAACAGAAACAATCTGCTAGAGGATAAAGTAGGTAAAACTCTTGAAGACATAAGCATAGGAAAGAACTTTCTAAACAGATCACCAATTGCACAAGAAATAGTATCAAGAATCAGAAGATGGAACATGAGTTCAAGATTAACATGGGCTTCATAGTGAGTTCAAAGCCAGCCTGAAGTATATAATGAGACCCTGTCTTAAAAAAAAAAAAAGCCAGATGTGCTGGTATACTCTTGTATCTCAGCACTCAGGAGACTGAGGCAAGAAGATTGCCGCAAGTTCAAGATCAGCCTGGGATACATAGCAAGACCCTGTTTGAAAAAACAGGAAAACAACAACAACAAAAACAACCAACAAATGGGATTCTATCAAATAGAAAAGCTTCTGTATAGCAATAAATAAATAATAGAGAGAAAAGAGAACCCACAGAATGGGAAAAGTTTTGCTAATTACTCCTCTAACAGAAATATACAAAAAGGTAAAAATGTCAGACCCCTCAGAGCCAGGCATGGTGGCTCATGCCTGTAATCCAAGCGCTCAGGAGGCAGAGACAGGAGGATTGCTGAGTTCAAGGCTTGCCTGGGCTCCATAGTGAGCTCAGGGCCAGCCTGAACTATAAAGCGAGACCCTGTCTCAAAAAAAAAAAAAGTCAGACCCCTCAAAATAAGAGACTCAGTCAAAAAATGAAATAAATAGACACTTCTCAGAAAAAGAAGTACAATGCCCAATAAATACAGGAAAGAATGCTCAACATTTATAACCTCAGAGAAATCCGAATTAAAACATTGAAATTGCATTTACTCTGAAAAGAATTTCTGTCATCAAAACAAACAAACAAACAATCAAAACAATAATGAGTAGCAGTGAAGCTGTGGGGAATGCATCTTTTTACCCTGTTAGTGGGTATGCATGGAAACTCCTAAAAAAAAAAAACCCTAATATTAGAAATTCCATTTGACCCAGATACTCTCTAGGGTATTTTTTGTTCATTTGTCTTTTTTTTGAGACAGGGTCTTGCTTTGTAGTTCAGGCTGGCCCTAAGCTCACTATGTAGCCCAGGCAAGCCTCGAACTCAGCAATCCTCCTGTCTCTGCCTCCCGAGTGCTGGGATTACAGGTGTGAGCCACCACACCCAGCACTGTGATATGTGGTATTGATTGCTGGTGGACATGAGTCACCATGCCCAGCATTGTATGTGGTTATCGGGATCTAACTCAGGACCTTGCCCTTGCAAGGCAGGCACCGGAACCACTGAGCTAAATCTCCGGCCCTCTTTCTAGTTATTTTTCCAAAAGAGCTAGACATCACATCACAATGATACATGCGTACCTTTGTTTATAGCAGCACAATTCTTAATAGCTAAATCTTAAAAACAGCCTCTATATCCATCAACAAATGGATAAAATATGGCATTTATACATAATGAAGTATCACTGTCATAAAGAAGGACAAATTTTAGTCATTTATAGGAAAATGGAAGCATCTTAAGACCATGATGTTAAGTGAAATAAATCAGACAAACAAGGTTAAATATCACATGGTTTATCTTATATGAGAAGCCCAAAGTATAAATAATTTTAAAAGCAAAACAAAAAAGACTAACAACAGAAAACAGGGAGATAGATCTTTTACAAATGGAAAGGGAAGTAGAGGTAGAGGTTGGAGAGGGCAGGAATGGGAAAGGAAATAAATAGAATTAAGACAGTCAGTACATGAACCTATTTTGTGCAATGAACATAAATATTATGTACTGAAAACATGTATAAATAAGTAAATAAATAAAATTATTAACCTGTGTAAATATTAACACAAATTGAATAAAAAGCTACACTAAAATTGGAATCTTTGTGAAACATCAGAAAAATGTAGATGATGTAGCCAGTGTGGAAAACAGTATGGAAGGTCCTAGAAAAACTAAAATAAAATTACTCTATGATGTAGCAATACCACTGCTCAGTATATATCTTAAATAATTGGAAGCAAGGTTTCAAAGAGATGTCTGTACATTTGTGTTTATACAGCCTTTCTCACAATAGCCACAGAAGAAAGCAACTCAAGCATTTGTTGACAGATGAGTGGGTAAACAGAACGTCATCTCTGCTTACAATGGGATGCCATTCAGCATTAAAGAGGAAGAAGATGCTGACACATGATACAACATCAATGAATCTCGAGCACACTTTACTGAGGGAAATAAGTCAGTCAGCACAATGAGACAAACGGTGTGTGATTTCATGTCCGTGAAGTATCGAGAACAGCCAAAGTTTTAGAAACAAAAAGTAGAATGGTGGTTGCCAGAGACTTGGGGAATGGGAAAATGGGGAGTTAGTTCATAAATGAAGTTTTAGTTTTGCAAAGTGAGACATTACAGAATTGGCTGCAGGATAATGTGAATATTCTTGTTAGTCCTGAGAAGTACACAAAATAGTAATTAAGAAGGTACATTTTACATTATGTTTTTCAAAAAAGCTGAGAGCCAGGGATTTAGCTCAGTGGTTCTGGCACCTGCCTCACAAGTGCAAGGTTCCAAGTTCGATCCCCAGTACCAAAAAAATATTTTAATAAAATCAAAAAGCAGGGCCAGGGATTCAGCTCAGTGGTTCTGGCGCCTGCCTTGCAAGTGCAAAGTCCTGAGTTCGATTCCTGGTAACCACATATGACAATACCGGGTGTAGTGACCCACACTCACCAGCATTCAGTACCACATACCACAGTGCCTGGTGTGATGGCTTACACCTGTCATCCTAGCACTCAGGAGGCAGAGGCAGGAGGATTGCTGTGAGCTCAAGACTTTCCTGGGCTACATAGTGATCTCAGAGCCAACCTAAACTACAAAGTGAGACCCTGCCCCCCCCCAAAAAAAGAAAAGAAACAAAAAGAAAATCCCCCATAAAGCAAAATGAGCTGAGTGAGAAAACTTAGGAGAAGAAAAGATGAGCTTGCTGCTTGGTGGTGCTGGGAGGCGGTTCTTGTGCTGATTATCTATAAGTGAGTCTCAGGTCCCTGTTAGGATTAGAATGTTCCCTGGATCATTGCCCAGACTCCAGCAGCCAGGGCAAATGGGCAGAGCTGGTTCTATGAAAATTTATCTCTAGATCTTCACCATAATCTCATTAGAGATAAAAATGCACTCACTTCTTTGCCTTATTACTGACCAATGGTCCCTTTATGTCTAAATGAAACTCTAAGGACCAGTTCTGGAGCATGCTGGAAACAGAGCTTGGCTCTCTAGTGCAAATCTTATGAATTATCTCAAGGCCATCCTGTACACCCACCTCCCTCCACTCACTCTTTGGACACATAGTCATTGCATACCAGGTCTAGGCAGACAGTCCCTGGCCTGATGAAGCTTACAGTTCTGCTGGGGGATAGAGGCAAGTTATCAGGGGAACGTCTAGTGTGCATTGTGATACATGCTGTGACATGGATGTGTGGGGCCCTGAGCAGAGGACCTGGTCCACTCCCTGATGAGAGTTCACAATAGTTCAGTCTTAGAAACTTGCAAGATAAACAAGCCTGAGCCAGTAAAGTGGGGAGGAGGAGGTATGGCTAATAAAGGGACACGAGAGCATGGGAACTCCTTGGAGATTTTAGAAATGCAGAGTCAAATTGAAGATCTGAAAACTGCTGAGTCGGCCTTATTGTTGAGTGAGAGGCAGGAGTCGGGAGAGTCTAGCCCAAGAGAAAAGGGAAGACTGGTTGTTGTAAAGATGTTCAAGCAGCTTCAGAGCATCTTGTCGGGCATGGAGATGAAGCGTGTGAACACATGCACAAACCACGCGAAAGTCAATGGAAGACAAGAAAGGAGAACCAGGGTGCTGGGCTCGGGTTTTGGGTCCAGGATCCTCAGAGCTGTAAAGGAGATGCCCAGCCCCTGCTGCACCCCACCCTACTGTCTTCAAGCAAACTGGCCAGCCTTAAGGGTGCTCCTTTTGGAGAGAGAGTAGTTTTCTTGAAAGCATCCCAGCATGCCTTCTTAGCCTTCTTTTTTTTCTCCTCTCTCTCTTAATATATTTTAAATCGTGAAATAGGTACATTTTATATACACATCATGATCACACTCATCCTCAGCCTTCTTGACCCAGGGGCCTTTATCCTTGAGAACATCCCTATCTTCCTTCCTCCATCAAAGATTTGACCACTGTCCCTACACCTTGTCTTCTCTCCTGTAGGCAGAGCAGTCGCTGGTCTTGAAGTCTATACCTGGTGCTAGAATGTCCAGCCTTTCCCGCCGTGCTCCAGACCACCCGGGACCCTGAGGGCTCCAGGTCAACTCTGGTCAAACCAGGTTACCCCGTGTTCCAGTTTGAGCTTCCTAAAAGCCACATTTGTACACAGGCTGAGCCCCAGCACTACTGCCAACTTATCAGCCCTCTGCTTCATGGCCTCGCAAACTGAATACATCTCGGCCTGAGCCTTCCAGCTGCTCCCCGATGGCCCTCTTTAGGAGAGTCCACGGGCAAAGTACAAGGGAGATGTTTCAGGATACAACTTCTCTTGAGATAGCACGGAGATCTGCCACAGGCAAGTTCCCAGAAAAGGACAACTGTTTTCTTATACGAACTGTTCACAGTCCATCAGGATCCATGAAGAAATTAATGTATTATTGGTAACTAAAACAGAAGGGGTAAGACAAACTGAGAAACTGAGCAAGGCCTGGCACAGGGAGGCCTTGGCTGTGACTGCTGGGCAACGGGTAAGTTCTTGGGTTGAGTGTAACAGCTGGAGGTTTCACACTAGCTCTGAGAAAGATGAATCAACTGTGTAGGGAGACTTCGGATCTGCTTGTGATGCAACAGTCTGTCAATATAGAGCCTCAAAAGAGAATCCGCTAAGGTCCCGAAAGCTTATGACTTGGAAGAGGGCTACAGGAAGAGGCCAGGGCTGTCAAGAAAACAGAAGCCAGCTAGTCTGGAAACAATGAATTTTATCTCAGCCCCAGAGTGTGGAGGGCTGAACCCAGGGCATGGACAGTCTTGAACAAGAGCCCAGGTTCTCTGTCACCTACTCACACATTAGGCGATGCTCAACAAGTCGCCCCGCTGCTCTGAACCTACTTCACAGGTTGGTGTGGAGAGTTACACGAACAGGGATGTTAATTTTACACATGGTGAATGTTGTTTCTGGCAGATGAAGCTCAGCCTGGTGGCTCTGGCGACTCCTCCAGAGCCTCAGGCCTTGGGAGAGGCATCCTTCTGGGTAAAATAGAATCAAGTATTGTCCTGCGTGTCTGAAACCCTTTGTCTGTCTCAGCGCTTCCTGGAGCTTGCTCACATATCCCTGACCGGGTGGTATGGCAGCGAATGGGGCGGAAGTGACCTGATAGCCTAAGAACCACACTAGCGGGGACTCTGGAAAGGTCCTTATCAATTTGCAATCGTGCCCCCCACGGCTCCACATGCTGACCTCAGGGAACCGTCCGTTCTCTGAACTTTACATGCTTCCCGGTCTTTGCCAGGCTGCGCTCCCCACTTGAAACAGTCTCCCTGCATTTTATCTCAGCACACACTGACCACCACACTCTGATGACCTTCAGAAACAGGAATCAAATTCCTACTGTGGGCAAGAGGGGGTGAAGGCATCAAGAGTCAGAGGCTGCACCTCACTGTTCCCTGTTGGTGTGCTGTCCCCGTCACTGCCTCGGTTAGACTTACTTTCAAGTCCTGGCTCTGACGTCCTCTCCTCCAGGTGTCCATGGTGTATCTCTCCAGGGCTCGTCTTCCCCGCGGTGCCCCTTCCCGTGGAGCACTCACAGAGCGTGTTTGACTTCCGGCTGGCTCTGTGTTTCAGCCTTCAGCTTCTCTGTCTAGAAAACGGGATAGTCACACTTAATCCATGGCACACTTGGTCAATGGAAACAGAACATCAACAGCTCAAACTAAGCACTAAACGAATGATAACTATAACAGCAACAGCAACGTTTCATTCTCTGTATGCTTAGCACTGAGCATAGGGTCAAGTACATAAACTGGTGCTAAATATTTCTTTGATGGATGGATGAACTAGATGGTACATGGACAGATTGAGCATGTCTCCAAAATAGACAGTCTTTGTGTGGATGTGTGTGTGTGTGCGAGCTACATCCCTGCACCATTTTAATTTTAAAAGAGAATCTTATTAAACCCTAAATTGCCCAGGCTGGGCTTGAACTTGCAATCCTACTCCCTCTGCCTCCCAAAGTCCTGGGATTACGGATATAGACTGCCATGCCCAGCTGAGATGATCTTGGTTGTTGGTAACTTTACAAGTGCACAATGGGGAGTGAGGTGTGGCTTGGGGAGTGGGGCCAGGAAGAGCTGAAAGAAGCTAATCTTTACTGTACACAGCAATGTTCAACACTCATGGGTTGTCTAACTTGAGCCTCATAAGAGGAGATTGCTGCAGAATGAGGAAGTGGCTATTCAGTAGATCAGTATCCAACCGTGAGTAGGACATTGTCAGGACAGGTGACTTCGACAGTTTCCTTGACACCTGGAAAAGTAGAGAGGGCCTGCCTCAAGCCTGGCTGTCCTCTCTCATAGGCTGGAAACTCCTGGAGGGCAAGAGACCTCCCTAGTCCAGGCAGGGGCAACCTTCCCCAGAGTCCTGTGTCAACTGCGGTAGCCTGCGCTAGGTGGAGGACCACGGGCCTTTGCCCAACGGAGGCCACCTGGGGAATTCCCTAAGCACCTTCCTTCTCACCAACAGCCCTCAGCAGCCTCTGTGTACAGAGAGAGTTAACTCTGGGCTTAATTTCTTGAAAGAACCTGAAACTTTTCTTCCTTGGCCTTTTCTCCTCCCTTTCTTTACAAAGTTTTTCTGATATTTCCTCCTTCTACAGGCCCCTCCTCCTTACTCCCACCTCCAGACTCCAAAAACACTCTGATTGCCAGGGTGGGTCAATGGTTAACACTTGCTGCTTTATATAAGCCTGCCCCAGGCCACCTGCCGGCTGGCCTGTCTCTGGTCCTTCAGTTCCCTGGGTCAAGGCGGAGGTGGCTCCAGCAGCTCACTTGGTCCACACCATGGCCACCTGCTGGCAGGGCCTGTGGGCCTATCGCTCCTACCTGATTGCATTGTTTCTGCCCATTTTCCTGCTGCCTCTGCCCCTCCTCGTCCCCACCAAGGTAAGGAATTGGGGTTCCAGGCATTGATAACTCCAGGAGTGGCAGGGGATGGACTGTGTGGGCCAGAGTGCTGCATTCTCAGACCCAGCATAACCCCCTCACTTCCTCTGTGCTGAGCTGAGGCTACAACCTTCGGTCTTCCTAGGGATGAGGGCTTAAAAAGTCAAAGGAGGCTTTGCTTGGCACCCCAAAGCAGAAACCCCCTGCGGATAGTTCAAGTGTATTGAAGATCCACTGCATTGGAGAACAGGAAGCCAGTGCTGCAAAACAGAGGCAGGAGGGGGAGAGGGCATTGATCTGCTTATCATGTGTCTGCCCAGCCCTGGACTGGGTTGGCTTGAGGGCAGAGAGGGGGAATCGGTGGCCAGGTTTACAGACAGATGAAAGGAGAGTAGGAGGAAACTAACTTGGGCAGTTTGTGCCTTTGCAAATAGACAGGGAAATAAAAGTTCACTTGCAATCTTAAGGACTGGTTTCTGCTGAGGAAAAGGGCAGAAACTGGAAGAAGAGACCCCTGGAATGTGCACAGCCTAGGCAGTGCCTTTGCCTCCTTACCTCCCCCCAGCAAAAGTCAGAACTTCACCTCCCATTCACTTGAGCCTCCCTGCGGTGCCCATGGGTGCGGTGCACCCAATAATCCTGATCCCCGCCCCACATGGCAGGTTCAACTGTCCCATGTCACAGATGAAGAAAGAGACCGTGCGCCTTTATTCAAAATTCCAGCACAGATCCTGTTTTCACAGGGTTTGGTTATTATATGCTTTTGAGATCCTCTATAAGAAAAAGAACAGAAAATGATGAATCTAAATTAGCCTATGGCGTGGGGGAGCATCCAGGAGGAGTGTCGTGTAGATCACCTCCCAGAACCCCTGTGCTGAGGATGGAACAGGCATGCCAGGCAAGCAGTTGCCACTGAGCCGTATCCCCAACCCTCGCCGCTCCTGTGTACAGGCATCTGCCTCTGACAAACTAAACAGTTCAAAGTGGCAGAGCTGAACGTGCGGTTGGCTCCACCCTGTGGCCCCCGTGAGAACAGAAACAGAATCATGGCCCTGCCCTCCCCCTTGCCCTGCACAGCCCTTAGGCCTCTGACACGTGGGGAGTGACAAGGCCGGGCTGACCTTTAACACGATCTCCATCTTGGGCCAAAGCCAGCGATGTCTCTGTATTGCGAATCCGTCGAGTGTGATGACCCCCCAACCACCCCTCCCCAGCTGAAGCACAGCCCAGGAAGACTCAGTAAGTTGCCCAAGGTCTCACAGGAAGACCTCCATGAGAGAAGCCATGCCTCTTCACGCGAGTGTGCTCTCTGAGGAGCCCCAGCCTTCCCTCTACTGCGTCCGGCCCTGCTGCGCTCCTCTGTTCCCCAGATTCCACCTGCTCTGCCCTGACTCCAAGAACTGCCCCAGAGGCCGCTCTCCGCCCACGGCTCCGGCTGCCCACCCCTGCTGGGCTCTGCTTGTGCACCTGCCATCTGTCTCTCTCCTGCATGGTCAGTTTCTCCTCTGAGTCCTCGTCCTTCCCATCGACAAATAAGGATGCTGTAACACCTCCGAAACAAACCAACAGGACAACCCAGACCCTCCTTTCATCCCCATCCCGTCAGACATGCCTTCCTCCTCTACTCTCTCTCTAACAGCGGCCTCAGTGACGTCATCTACGCTGCGCATTCGCATTCTGTGGTCAGCTCCCATCGCAGGGACCCTTGTACGCCTCACCTTTCACAGTGCCTACCCCGCGGTCCATCGTCGCCTTCCTCAGGCTCTTGGCAGCATCTGTCATCGCTCTGTCTTCTTGCCACACTGGCTTCTCTTGGGTTTGGTGACACCTTTCCCTGATCTTCCTCTCAACCTTCCCTGGTTCTTCCTCCATCAGATGCTGGAGATTGGGGTAACTTGGGGTCCCTGCTGTCCATCCTTCAACCTCCTGGCCTTCTGGTGTTTCATCCTATAGAAACGTCTCTCTATCCAGGAGATCGCAGTCTGTGACGCCAGCCCTACTCTCTACTCTTGTGTTGGTCAACTAACCCAGGACACTTCCTCCACTTGCATATTTTCATAAGAAGCAGCCTAGGGTTCTCCACGTCCAAGTCAAAACCTGACTTCCTTTTCTTCTGCTGTCTTGCCAAGAAATGCTTCAACCTGATGCTTCACGGTGCCATCACAAATGCGCAAGTCCTTCTAGAGTGCTTTCTGTCCTCCCTCTCCATATGTACCAGTGTCCCCAGAACACCCCAGATGTGCCTGGCTTAGGGTGGGGTTCCATCCCCATAAGCTGAAAGTTCCTAAGTAGAAAATGTACTTAATGCACCCACCCTGCTGCACCCCCCAGCTTCGCCCCTTACACATGGTGGAGCAGGGAGGTCTCCCTGGTGACCCCGAGGCTGAGGGAGCTGTCACTCGCTGACCCCCACTAAGGGTCACCAGAGATCTCACTGGCCTGGAGAAAGATCACATTTTGAAGTTTGCAGGATGCTTTCTGTGAAGTGTGTGTTCCTTTCCCACCATCATTAAGTTAAAAAACCCCATATGAAGAAAAACCTAAGTTGAACCACGATCATCCCAAGATCACACACATCACTGCTCTGCTACAACCCCATACCAACTTCCCCACGGAATTTAAAAATCCGAACTTCTCAGCACAGCCCAAGTCCCTGTGGCTCCGCCTGCAGCGCCTCAGACCCCGCCCTCCACCTCCCACCTCCTGCTGCTCCGGTGCCAGCTCTGAGGCCCTTCTGCAGCTCCTTAGATCCTCAGCCCCTGCCAGCACTGCTGTCCCCAAGGCCTCTCTCTCGTTTCTCAGGTTTCCACTTAAATCCAACTCAGAAAAGCCTTTCCAGAAATCCCCATCACTCTTCATTAATACTCCCTATTGTTCTATTCAGAGAACATTGACTATCTGAGGTTATATATTTTTTAAATCTCTTTTTTTCCTCTCACTTCCTACCTTACAACCCAGGCCCAGTAGGCAGGGACCTCATCTTGTTCTACACAGAATCCTAGGCCCTGGTATACTGCAGGTGTGCCAGAAAATATTTGTTGAGTGAATACATAAAGGAATGAAGAAATGTGGGCAAAGAAGATCCTCTCTTGAATTCCTGTTGAGCCGTCTGTAATGAGACCCGAGCATGGTCGATAGTGCTGGTTCCCAGGATAGAAAGAGTAAGCTCCAGGCTGAGCTCAGACCTGTGTCTGTAATAACAGTCGATATGTATTGAGTATGCTTTGTGTGCTTGAAATTGAGGCGAGCACTTCAATGCAATATTAGCTCACTTACTTCTCAGAAAAGCCTCCGTGTCACTGTGAGGTTACCACTGCTTGCTCTGTTTCAAGACCTGTAAACCGAGGCCAGAGTGGTGAAACCATGTCCTGGGAAAAAAGTTGAGGCTGGAATTTAGTTTCAGAATCTTTGTGTGAGGCTGTCCAGGAAGTCAGATTCCTGGTCATGACCCCATCTTGAGCCTTCCTTCTTCACGCCAATCCAGCCACAGCTTCTGCTGTCCAGTCCCAGATGTTGTAGAGTTTTCCTCCGTACCACGGGTTACTGGCAAGTGTTCTGTCCTCCTGCTGGCCGGTGCAGAAGAGACAGGTGTTTACGCCACACAGAGAGAATAACAAGAGGGCTGCAGAGTTCAGGAGAGGCAGCCAATTCTCCCAGTGGATTCAAGTAAGAGCCTGAAGCAGATGGCTCTGAGCAGGGGCCTCGAGGAGGGGTAAGATTTCATCGGGCAAAGGCAGCAGCAGAGGGCAGGGAGGAAGTGCAGGAGAAAGTGTGAAAGGCTGGCACCGGGAAGGGTGTATGCGAAGACGTCAGTGACATCCTTGAAGTGCTGCTCCCTTCTGATGGTGTCAGATAATGAGGGAGCTGAGGGCCTGAAGGCTTCTCCCCGGCCACACAGCCAAAGCGCCATCCCAGAACGCATCCATTCATACATTCGTGGAATGGTTCTGTATGTATCAGTGAACCAGGATTAAGTGCTGTATAACAGCTACTGGTTAAGAGTCCTGGGGAGAGGACGGATGGCAGCAGGCACTCTTGGGGGTGGCAGACACACTAAGTGCGCATGTGCCGCACAAGCCATCAATACAGCAGGCTACTAGGCAGCGGGGGTGGGTAGGGGCTGCTGAGGGGCAGACGCTGCTTACCTTGGGATGGAGTGGCAGTGAAAGCCGGTTAAACCCAGCTCTGGGCAAAGAGCCGTCCAGGCAGAACGCGAAACAAGTGCAAAGGGCCGAGGACATGGGGAGCTTGGCAAAGAGAAGTGATAAACAAGGTCAGTGTGGCTTCAGGGCCGTGAATGAGGACAAGATTTTCTAAGTTAAATTCAGAGATGAACTGAGAGGCCAGGGGAATGAGCGAGGGAATGAAGGGTGGGGGGTGTTGCCAGAGGGCTAATAAGTTAGAATAAAAAATTCAAACGCCTCCCCAGGACCTGTAGAGACCACCTGTAAAAACAGTCTCCCAACAGCACAAGGTTGGCCAGGACAGAGCTCTGCAGAAATCAATCTTGTGTTTACATAAGAGCAGAAGGTGACAGAATTTCTTTCTCTGAATCACTGTACTCTGGGATTGCACAAATACTACATGTAGCCTTTAATACTGATACAATGTACCCTTATCACAAGCTACTCCTGAAGCCCAAAGGCAGAGGAGGCCTGGAAGATTCACTGCTGACCAGAGACTTCAAGGAATTTGGACCCTCTATCTTTTTTTTTTTTTTTTTGAGACAGTGTCTCACTTTGTAATTCAGACTGGCCCTAAACTCACTAGCCCAGGCTAGCCTCAAACTCAGCAATCCTCCTGCCTCAGCCTCCTGAGTGGTGGGATTACAGCTGTGAGCCTCTATGCCCAGTACTATGGTACGTGGTACCAGGGATTGAACTTGGGACCTTGTGCTTGTGAGGCACATGCCGGAACCACTGAGCTAAATCCCCCGCCCGGAACCTCTATCTTTTGAGACTTCCTGGCTCTTGGATCAGAATGTAGAGTCCAGTGAAGAAAGCATGAATTTTTGAAGCCAGGTAGATGTCAGTTCAAACTCACCCTGGAGCACATATAACATGTGACCTTTCTGAGCCTCTCCAAACCCTCCCATCTTTAAGAGTATTCTGTGGAGATGAAGTAAAACAGCCCACATGTCTAGAGTGCTCATCTGGGGCTGCATAACTGAGGGCTTCCTCTGCCCTCAGCCCTTGCCTGACTTTCCACACACCTGGAAAACCCAGACTGGCCTTGTGGGCACTGGACAAATGCCTCATTTCTCCACAGCTCTGTTAAATGGGCTTTCCCAGCCCAGGCCTCCCACGGCCCTGCCTATGACAAAGGAAGGCATATCTAGTCACCCTGAGAGTGGTGAGCCCCGTTCTCCAGCAGCAGCCCGAAGCAGTCCCTGGGCTATCTGCTGTTATATTTCCTGGCCTCTGGATTAGAAGGAGAAGCCAGGCTCGGAGGCCAGGGAGATTTGTGGAATAGAGATAATAGAGGGTTCCCAGGTTGGACTTTGCCTTCAGATTACTCAGTCATGTCTCTGAGGCTCATTAGTGTCTTTACGGTGAGACCAGGAATGGGAAAGTAAGGTGGAATCTTAAACAATCCAATCCTGGATCTAACTCAGCAGCAAGGCCTACGGCTGTCATCCAGATCAAGTTCATGGAGGAGTGTGGGAGTGCTATGTCCATGTGGCTCCGCTCCGTCTTGGCTTGCATCCGCCCCTTAAGGGTTCCTGCAGGCCTGCCTCTTGCCCAGACTCTGAGGCCAGGACTCTCCCTTCCCACTCCTGTTTTCCCCAACTCTCAAGCGTTTATCTAGTCAGGCCCACCTATACTCCCACCTACCCCAGGGCTGAGGCAGGAGGATCGTTTGAGCCCCAGAGTTCGAGGCCAGCTTGGGGAACATGGTAAGCCCCCATCTCCAAAAAATAGAAAGAAACCCGCTATGCCCTGTGGGTGTCCTTGAGCAGAAGATAACATGACAAATGTTAAGGAGCAGAAATAAGAACAAAGGATCTCCTCCAGATTCCTTTGGAGGGCAGGAAGGAAGTGCAGGAGAAAATGTAAAAGGCTGGCTCTGGATAGGGCGACGGCAAGAACAAAAGATGGGAGAAGTCAGCCACCATCACTTGCAGGTGGCACAGCCTCACAGGCGGGCAGGGAGGACTTTCAAAGGGGCAAAATGGAAGCTTCGGTGGAGTGCCGACCGCAGGCTGTGGGTGTGGGAGGCTGAAGCTCACACCCAGAATCCGGTACACCGTGTACTGGTCGGGGAGCGTATTTGGCTTTCTCTGGCTGTTCCTGAGTTACACGTGGGAGAGCAGAAGAGGGCACACCAGAGGAAAGCTGCAACCTGAACAAATTCTGACCGTGTGGGGCCGACAGCAGCAAGTGCTGTGTTTTGGCTTTTGGGTTAGTTTCTGCAGAGATTATAAGACGTATTTTTATGGATGAAATGGCCACTGTTCCCTTTGTATTCAGTCTTCAAAAGTATTAGCTTATTCCTGGGGAGGCTGTCATCTCCCCCAGCATTTTTCCAGACTTTAATAACTGGGTTTCATTATAGTTGGTTTCCTTTATAGTCTCATGTATGCTATGCAGTGCATTTTAAAGCCTTGCTCTAAGAGGTTGGAAGGCCTGTCCAGGCTGCTAAGAAGGGCTTGATATCTAAAACTGGGTATGATTTCCTAAATCAGAAATTTTTTAAAGTATATACGAACCTTCTCACACATATTTTTTTCACTCATATGTGACAGTATAAGTATAATCTCTGGGGTTTTTTTCTCTTTCCTTTTTTTTTTTTTTTTTTGAGACAGGGTCTCGCTTTGTAGTTCAGGCTGGCCCTGATCTCACTATGTAACCCAGGCAAGCCTGGAACTCAGCAATCCTCCTGTCTCTGCCTCCTGAGTGCTTGGATTACAGGCGTGAGCCACCATGCCCGGCACTGTGGTATGTGGTATTGACGGCTGGTGGGCGTGAGTCTCCACGCCCAGCGTTGTATGTGGTTACCGGGATCGAACTCAGGTTCTTGTGCTTGTGAGGCAGGTGCCGGAACCACTGAGCTAAATCTCCGGCCCTCTCTTTCCTTTTTTTAATGCTGGGATCCAACTCATGGATTCTCAAAGGCTCAGCATGAGCTGCGCCCTAGCCCCAGCATAATCTTTTCTTCTCCTTCCCTGTTTTTTTTTTTTTTCTCTTCCCAGTACTGAGGCTCAAACCCACGGCCTTCACACTGAGCTCCATATATCCCCAGCCCTTCCAAAACATTTTTAGATAGGGTCTTGTTCAGTTGCTGAATTTCCCAGGCTGGGTTGAAACTTGCAGTTCTCCTGTCTCAGCCTCCCCGGGTGCTGGGATTATAAGTATGTCCTTCTATACACAACACCCAGTGTAATCTTCTAATAAACCACCAGCTGCATCATGCTACTTTCTCAAGATAAAATCCTTCAAAATTCTACTTTCTCTCCCGCCTCTGGATAAAGTCCTAGTTCCTCTCAGGGCGGATAAGACCCTTTCCACGCACACACAACTCCAGCGACATATCTTGATCTTTCCTGCCTCTGTTTCCTCCGTGCTTACTCTCACCCAAGCCCTTTTCAACTCAGTCACTGAGCTACTCGGCCCTCAGGCCCACTCAGCAGCTCTGGAAGCTTCGCTCACCCCCAGTGGAAAGAGGCTCCCGGAAGGGAGGGCCCCCTTCCCCTCAGGGCTCCCATCTTTCCACGCTCTCCTTCGTGTGGACCCCCGACTCCGAGGGTCTGCGTCACTCACGCCTTGACTCAGGTGTCAGCTCTGGGTAACGGAGCCAGCCTCCCCGCTCGGAGGAGCAGGCTTGAACCT
>PVIC010044137.1:0-15143 GCA_004025085.1 Thryonomys swinderianus
TTCCATTAGTTGAAAACTCAAAATATTGCTATTTCAACCAGGACAGCAGTGAAGACAGTGGTGCTTCGATGTACCCAGTTGTTCACTGCTATATATAATAAAAGAAATGCACCTCAAAGCAAGAAAATGTCCAGGAAAGTTGACTGATACACTTCATGAATGTTGGAAACGTGCTAACATGGAAAATGTCTGAGTCCCTACCTTTTAGTTTACTCCCTAGCTACCTGAAAATCAGTTTATTATATTATTGCTATTTTATTTTTTATCTTTTGAAAGATGTACTTTCTTGTCCAAATCTTAGTATGCAGTTGGCCTTTGATATCCACAAGTTTTTCATCTGTGTATTCAACCAAATGTGAATCAAAAAATATATTTAGGGGATAAATTGTAGGCAAATGAGTGTAGACTCTATATCTTCCTGTCATTATTTCCTAAACAATATGAGTAATAGTGTTTACATAACATTTACCCTGTGTTAGGTACAAATAGTCTCAAGATTAAAGTATATAGGAGAGACCTCCAGGAAGATAGCAGAGCAGTGAGTAGCAAAGAAAAAATTCCTTTGTGATTTACCATTCCCAAAAAGGCATATAACAATTGAGAAAAAAGGGGGTGAGGGAATGTGTTCCCAAGACCAAGGAAGGATCTAAGGCAAGAAATGAAGGGGAAAGATCTTTAATGAAAAGGATGAAGCTCTCTACCTGAGCTAGGACTCTCAGTAAGGGAGGAGCTGACAAACCTGCAGAAGACTCGTGACTTCCGACAGTCCATAGGCCGCCACAGAGAAACCAGTGAGTGGAGCAGAGCAGCACTCACAGTGCACAGCAGCAGCTGCTGTTTTCAATGTACATGAATTAGTTCTGGAGAGGACAGAAGATTGGTGCCAGTCAAGTAAGAAAGCTCTGCTCATCAACCCAAGGGACTGAGGATCCATACGCCAGTGGCTGGGGCTGCATCAGAAAGGGATTAAGTTCCGAGTCTGCCCTAATAAGGGCACTAGCCGCAGGAGTGCCACACCATGCCCCTGCAGTTCCAGCTTCCTGTCCTCTGGATTGCAGTATCACATCCCCCTGCCCCAGCTCCCTGTCCATCGTATTGAAAAAGTTCCCACTAGGAGACTAAATAAAACCTGGGAACTACAACCATCGGTGAGTCTGTGGAGCTGGCATCACCTAGAGGACCCTGCATTTACTTTGGGGGAAAGGCAGTGATGGCTTCAGCCTTGCAGAAGTTCTTTGAGCTGAACTCAGTGATTCTAGTCAGAAGCCAAACTGATCTTCAATGGACTATGGCTATTTCCCCATGACCACTTAACTTCGATCTGTGTGCTACTGCCCATACTGTCTATGGGACACAGCAAGCAGGTCCAGGCCTTGAAGGGCCTTTTGGTATTTTGTTGTTGTTGTTCTTTGCTCTTATTGTTATTTTTCTTTTCTCTTCTTTCATTTTTCTTTCTTTTTCTGCCCTCTTTTTTTTCTTCATTCCTCTACTTTCTTGTTGCTGTGTCTATCCAATTTCAGGTTTTTTCTTCTCTCAACTGCTCTTATTTTTAAGGAAAAACAGTCTCCTAATTGACTGTAGCTGTTGGGTACCCTTATTCTTCTTTTGTTCCTTTTTCCTCTCTTTTCCTCTGGTCAGTATCATTTCCCTGAAGCTTTTATGTTTCAATCCTCCCTACTCTTCCTTTCTTTTGTACTGTCATAGGACTGAATACATTTTCTAGTTGTCCTAATGCTGTTAGTCTGTTCTGTTTTGAATTTGTCCCTTCTGTCTCCTTTTTCCTCTATCTTCTATCAGCTTCCCAGGGTTTGTGTGATCTTAAATGCCTTCTAACCCTATTTCTAATCTCTCCCTCTCCTACTCTCTCTCTACCAACCCCCAACTCCCTGGTGACCCTTTATTCCCAAAGGCTTATGCTACTATTTTGAAGGGCCTGTATATTGTAAACATTTTTGTGGTTTGTTCTAAGTTTTGGCATACAGTCAGAGATCTAATTCACGAGGTTAAAGGTATCAGAGTAGAGACTGCCAGTTTGTCTTCTCCTGTGCTGTGTTTGATACTGTTGATGACAGTGATTGTATTATTTCAACTAGGGTGATCTGATTGTTCTGTTTAAGACCTTTCATGGTGTGCCAGAACTGAGATTGCTTAAGGGTCATTACAGACCAAAGAAGAACAATCCAGGAAGTAGCTATCTCCTAAGGGTTCCAAATAGTATGAAGAAAGAGATTTGCAACAAAGATTGCCCAGAAAGCTGGCCCGAAATTAAACCAAAAATATCAGCAATGACAAAGAAATAGAAATGAGAAAAAATTTTAAAATCCAGATACTAAGATCATTACAACAGGGGAATCCAGGGAAAAGGGAAATAAAAAAAACTGAAGCTCAATCAACATGCCTCTGTTAGTAACAAAACAGGATCTAGTAAAATGAAAATCAGAAATAATTTCTTAGATAAAAACAGAGACAGTGTCCATAGTGAAAGATATGACTAAAAACACTATAGAAAACATCAGGAACATGATGGAATCTCAACTTATGAAAGTAATGGAGTCTGTTAAACAACATCAAAGAGATATCTAGGAGATGAAAAACTCCAATGAAAATTTGAAAAATAGGATGAATATGAAGATTGAATATTAGAACTAGAAGATAGGATTGCAGACAGTGAACAGGAAAAGAATAATTTATGGAAAATGGCAAGGGACCAGGAGAAATCAATACAACAGTTCCTAGATGATACAAAGAAGAACATAAGACTGATTGGAGTCAGTGAGGAAGCAGTAGATCACGTAGAAGATATTAAAAAAATCTTCACAGATGTAATGTTAGAAAACTTCACAGGAAAAGGAAAAGAATTTAACATACAGGGCTGGAGATTTAGCTCAGTGGTTCTGGCACCTGCCTCACAAGCACAAGGTCCTGAGTTTGATCCCTGGTAATTACATACAACAATGCTGGGCATGGTGACTCACGCCCACCAGCAATCAATACCACATACCACAGTGCTGAGTATGGTGGCTCACAACTATAATCCCAGCACTCAGGAGGCAGAGACAGGAGGATTGCTGAGTTTGAGGCTTGCCTGGGCTACATAGTGAGCTCAGGGCCAGCCTGGACTACAAAGTGAGACTTTGTCTCAAAAAAAAAAGAAAAAAGAATTTGACATACAAATAAGTGAGACACACAGCACTCCAAATGGCCATGATCTGAAAAAATCTACACATAGGCATATAATTATCAGAATTTCAAAAATCCAACAGAAGAACAAAATAGTGAAAGCAGAGAAAATAAACATAGCTGCAGGCTCCTGCTTCAACAGAGCCCCACCTCGCCTGGCTATACTGTCGTTGCCCGCCATGATGACGACCGCCTTGCCCTCATAGGTGTGCCAGTATGACCACCAGGATGCCAAGGCCACCACCAACTGCCATATCAACCTGGAGCTACACATCTCCTACATCTACCTGTCCATGTCTTACTATTTTGACTGCAATGATGTGGCTTTGAAGAACTTTTGCCAAGTATTTTCTTCACCAATCTCATGAAAAACTGATGAACCTGCAGAACGAGGGTGGTGGCCGGATCTTCTTTTAGGACATCAAGAAACCAGACTGTGACAACTAGGAAAGCAGGTGAATGCAATGGAGTGTGAAGAAGAGTGGAGAAGAGTATGAACCAATTGCTCCTGGACCAGCACAAGCTGGCCACTGACAAGAATGACTCCCATTTGTGTGACTTCAAGACTCTTACTACATACATGAGCAGATAAAGTTCATCAAATAGCTGGGTGACCATGTGACCAATCTGCATAAGAGGGGTGGCTCCTAGTCCGGCATGGCAGAATGTGCTTTGAAAAGCATACTCTGGGAGACAATGACAAAGAGAACTAAGTCTGGACTGATGTCACTAGCACAGCACATACATGTTGGGGTTGCTCTTTCTATAAATTGTAACAGAATATCTACTTAAGTTCTTTAATTGCTTCAAATAAATTTGGTACCTCTCCAAAACTAAACAAACAAACCATATACAAAAGAAACCCCATCAGAATCACAGCAGTTTTCGGTGCAAACACTCAAGTCAAGGAGAGCCTGCAGTGAAGTATTTCAAGGCCTATGTATCCTGCAAAATTATCTATCAAAATTGATGGAGAAATAAGATACTTCCATCACAAAGAACACCTGAGAAATTTCATGAATACAAAACCTGCACTCCAAAACATTCTAAAGACTATCTTAGAAAAAGATAATGAATTTCACAGTGAGACCCAGGAGAGTTAACTCATTGAGCAAGGCAAGAAACTAAAAGGAAAGGGGCAAAAGCAAAGAATAAAAGAGCCAAGAACAGGAAAACATCATGACAGGGCTAAATCAGTATACATCAGTTATAACCATTACTGTCAAAGGCCTCAATATGCCAACTAAAAGAAACAGCCTGGCAGAATAGATTAAGAAGAAAAATGCTACTACAATATACTATATAGTATACACCTACACACCTGATTCAGAAAGAAATTCATAGACTGAGAATAAAAGGAAAAAATTCTCCATGTGGCAGGAAACCACACACACACACACACACAAGCAGATATGGCTATCATATTTTCAGACAAAGTAGATTTCAAATCAAACTCATTAAGAGAGACAGAGGACACTACATCCCTGTACAGGGAACAATCCAAGAGGAAGAATCAATATTCATAAAGATATATGGACCAAATTCTAGTGCACTCAACTCCATAAAACAAGTATTAATAGACATGAAAAGTCAGATAAGCACTAATATAATAGCAGTAGGGAATGTCAATACCCCACTGTCACAAAAAGACAGATCGACTGGACAAAAAAAATCACAATGAAATACTTTTACTGAATCAAACTTTTTTTTTTTTTGAGACAGGGTCTCACTTTGTAGTTCAGGCTGGCCCTGAGCTCACTATGTAACCCAGGCAAGCCTCAAACTCAGCAATCCTCCTGTCTCTGCCTCCCGAGTGCTGTGATTACAGGCTTGAGCCACCACGCCCAGCATTGTGGTATGTGGTATTGATTGTTGGTGGGCATGAGTTACCATGCCCAGCACTGTATGTGGTTAACAGGGATCAAACTCAGGACCTGGCACTTGCGAGGCAGGCACCAGAACCACTAAGCTAAATCTCTAGCCCAGAACCAAACTTTTGAACAAATGGGCTTAGTATATGTCTACAGAGTACTTCACCCCACAAAATCTAAATATACATTATTCTCAGCTGCTCACAGGTCATTCTCCAAAACAGATCACATGCTAGTTCATGCATGTTTAAGTAAATGCAAAGAAACTGAGTTATTACCTGTAATACTGTCATTCACAGTACCTTGAAATTGGAGAGCAGTAGAAAAAGAAATTCTGAGATCCTTACAAATACATGGAAAATGAACAACACTCTCCAGAGCAACCAATGGGTCACAGAAGAAATTAAAAAGTGTCTATAATTAAATGTTAATCCCAATACAACATACAGGAATTGATGGGACACAATGAAAGCAGTTCTACAAGAGAAATTCATTGCAATGAACACCCATACTAGTAAAACAGATTGCATCCAAATAAATAACTTAATGTTGAACCTCAAGCTACTAGAAAAAGAGGAGCAATACAAATCCAAATTTATACAACAGAGGAAATTATAAGGATCAGAGCAGAAATTAATGCCATGGAGACTAGTAGAACAATACAAAACATATCAATGAATCGAAGAGTTGGTTCTTCAAAAGAATAAACAAAACTGTAAAACTCTTAGCCAAGCTTATCAAAAAAAAGGCTCAAATCCATGTAATCAGGAAGAAAAAGGGAGAAATTATTAAAGATACAGCCGAAATCCAGAAGATAATAAACACCTACTTTGAGAATCTGTAGTCCAATAAGATGGAGAACATAGAAGAAATGGATAGATTCCTAAGTAAAATAGGAATTTCCAAAGTTGAATGAAGATATAAAAATGCTAAACATCCTAATATCAATCTGTGAAATTGAAAATGTAATAAACAAACCCACTGACAAAGAAAAGTCCAGGTCTTGATGGCTTTATTGCTGAATTCTACAAAATTTTTAGAGTTAATGTCACTACTTCTCAAAATCTTTAATGAAATTGAAAGGGAAGCAATACTTCCAAATTCATTCCTGGAAGCAACTATCATCTTGATTCCAAAAGCAGAGCAAGACCCAACCAAATTATAGGCAATCTCCTAATGAACACAAATGCAAATATCCTCAGTAACACACTGGCAAACAAAATACAGAGGATTATCAAGGAAATCATACACCCTCACTAAATGGGATTCATCCCAAGGATCCAAGGATGGCTCAACATACGTAAATTAATAAATATAATACACTATATTAACGGACTCAAGGACAAAAACCACATGGTCATCTCAATGGTTGCAGAAAAAGCATTTGACAAAAATCCAACACCTACTCATGATCAAATCCTAAAGAAAATTGGAATAGATGGACTATCTCAACTTGATAAAAGCTATCTAAGAAAACCAACAGCCAGCATCATACTAAATGGTAAAAAACTGAAATTTTTCAAGCTAAAATTAGGAACAAGGAAAGGATGTCCACTATCACAGCATTCTTGTTCAATACGGTTTTGGAAACATTAGCCACAACATTTTGACAAGAAAAAGAAATAAAAGGAATAAAGATAGATAAAGAAGAAGTTAAACTGTCATTATTTGCTGATGACATGATACTCTATATATAACATCCTAAAAACTCAGCCAAAAGACACTAGATTTAAATGCCAGATTCAGTAATGTAACTGAATAGAAGATCAACACTTAAAAATCAATAGCCTTAGGCCGGGCATGGTGGCTCACACCTGTAATCCCAGCATTTGGGAGGCAGAGACAGGAGGATTGCTGAGTTCGAGGTTTGCCTGGGCTACATAGTGAGCTCAGGACCAGCCTGAAATGCAAAGTGAGACGCTGTTTCAAAAAAAAAAAAAATCGATAGCCTTTGTATATACAAACAACAAAATCATTGAGAGAGAAATTGGGGGATCAAATGCTTCACAATAGCATCCAAAAAACTGAAATATTTAGGAATCAATCTAACAAAGGAGGTGAAAGACTTCTAGTCTGAAAACTACAGCACTCTGAAAAGGAAATCTGAAGAGGCTATCAGAAAATGAAAAGACATTCCTTGCTCTTGGGTAGGAAGAACCAATATTGTCAAAATGGCCATAGTATCAAAACAATATACAAATTCAATGCAATCCTGATTGAAATTCCAACAGCATATTTCACAGAGTTAGAGAAAATAATCCAAAAATTCATCTGGAACCACAAGAGACCTAGAATAGCAAAAGCAATTCTAGGAAACAAGGACATGGTAGGTGGTATCACAATTCCCAACTTGAAACTAAACTACAAAGCTATTGTGATTAAAAACAGCATGGTACTGGAAAAGAAACAAAGGTGAGGATTAGTGGAATAGATTGGAAGACCCAGCAACAACTCCAGAAATAGAGTCTACAGAATCACTGTTACTTGGATAATGTAAAACCAAGATGGCAGTTGTACTATATTAAAAAATACTGGCAGTATCAAGGTGTGTTCAGTGGTATAGTGCATGTTTATTAGCATTTGAAGGGGCCAGGGTTCAATCTCAGCAATACACACACACACACACACACACACACACACACACACACACACACACCTCTTCTAGAAAAATTATTTGGAAGATTTTAATTATAGCTCTTGTTACTATCTTTTCTATCTTTGTTTCTTCACCTACAAAATAAATAATATAGGTCTACTATTGTTCAAGCTTCTTTTCAGAACCAAGTATGGATTACTTACTCTCTCAATCTGTTTTTCCATTTCTTTATGCTGTTCAAGATGAATTTTCTTTGCTTTTTCAAAAGCTAAACAAATTTTCTCATGTTCTTTATTTATATTGGTTTCTAGGCTTCTTATTTTTTCATTCTTTTCCTACAAATACAAAGCACTTTAAAAGAATATAATTAAAAGTCAGTGCTACATAAACACTTGTCATTTATATGTGTCATACTTATTCTTTAAAGAACTCCAAAAGTTAATGCTTTAAATTATTTTAAAACATTATGACAGATAAAAAAATTACTATTCCTTCAATTTCATTAAGATTGAAAAATAAAGTATGATGCTTGAAATGAGTAGTGTCATGCAAATTCTCAATGTCAATTGTGATCATAATGTATATAAAGTATACCAATAAAATCAATTTTAAAGACGGGCGTAGTGGCTCATGCCTGTAATCCCAGCACTCAGGAGGCAGACACAGGAGGATTGCTGAGTTCAAGGCTTGCCTGGACTACATAGTGAGCTCAGGGCCAGCCTGGACTACAAAGCAAGACCCTGTCTCAAAAATTAAAAAATCAATTTTAAAAATAAAACTTGAACAACTTTAGTCTGTTCATTTAAAAATACAAAAAAGCAAAAAAAGGCCAGGGATTTAGCTCAAGTGGTATCACACCTATGCTGGAAGCATAAGGGCCTGAGTTCAGTCCTTGGTACCACAAAAAAGAAAAAAAAGACCAGATGAGCTTAGAATTTATACTTTTCTATTTGGTGTATTTTATAATTGCAAAACAACAAATATGTTATAAGCTAAGTGCCCACGTGTCACAGTAAATTTACAGAAGGGTGAATTTTACCATAAGCTCCTGTTCAAGTTCTGCATTTTTTGCAGCAACAGAAGAATAAGCAACTATTTTATCTTCCAGCTGTTTCTCTAGTGTTAATAGTTGAGAACATTTCTTTGTCATCTAAAATATATTAAAATCAACAAAATTAGTTTTAAAAAGTAATGATTTTGCATCCTAACATCAGATACTTGTTGCTCTTTTATATTATTAAGTTCCAATCCCGTGAATCTTTTCCTTAGCCTTGGGTATAGACTTTCAGATATGAAAACAGGTTATTTTAAAATGCCCCTGTAGGTGACTGCAGCCTCTGGTTTGACAGTTGAATATAATACATACACATGTGGTCCTGGCACACAATTATCTAGTAAGCATCACTTTCCTGTTCTCAGTGAAAAATGAACATCAGATATTCATAAAACATGAATTATCCCCTTTTCATAGTGTAATACATAGCATCTGCATTAGATTCACATAGTTATTTAAAGTTGATTCCTAAACCATTCCCCAAACCTACTGAATTAAAATTGCTAGAACAGGATCCAGAAATCTGACAGGCTTCCTGGGTGGCTCTGATGTTTGATAAAATTTTAAACCCTCTATTGCTTCTCCTCCTTTCCCAACTACATAATCTAAATTCTTGTAAATATGTATTAACCATATTAACTTATAGTATGGAAAATACTGAAACACAGTACTAGTTCCAGCAAGTCTGAGGCCTTCCTGCCACTAGGGAATATGTAACTACTTTTAAATATTAAAACAGAAGAATTCCCAAATAGAATTTTTAGAAGAATTTATAATTTATGTGGTACTGTTTTATAAAAAAGAAACTTACAAATCTAGACAAATTATTACAAAACTTCAAAGTATCTTTTTCCTATTAAAATACATCTGCTCAGCCAATTTTCAAGCTTACTTCACTCTCTAGTTTACTAGAGTTCGAAGCTCTCTCTAGCAGCTCCTCTTGAATTAGCTGAAACTGACTAGTTCTGTGTGCCATGTTAACCTTCAAATCGGAATTCTCAGCTTCTATTTCTTTCAGCTTAGTACGTAGTTCCTCTATTCCAGTAGCAAGTTTATGCTTCTCTTTTTCATACTGTTTGTTCATAGTATGTTGACTTCGATCTTTTATTCTCTCTGCTAATATGCACAAAAAGAAAACCATTCTGAACAAACTTTCAAAAAGAAAAAATCAATTAAAACAGAAGAATCATAAAGCTTAGTTTGTAATTTAAAGAATAACTAAAAAGAATTCAGAATGAGACATAAATTAAGGAAAGCATGTAAGGAACATGGCAAGTAAGTCAGTTTATGATTTTTGTTTTGGTGGAACTGGGGCTTGAGCTTGTAATCCTCCTGCCTCAGCCTCCCTCACAGATGTGGATCACTGAACCTGACTCTAACTAAAGCACTTTCTAAATTAAATATACAACAATGGGGAGGAAAGTTCTTTGAATCATTCACTGTTCTATATAACTAAAAATTATTCTTTGTGTCAGCAGTTTTAAAATGCTTCCAACTTTTAAAGATCTTATTTTTTTAATAAAATCATTGCAAACTTTTTTAGTTGTCCTGTTTCCTTAATCTATCATTAATTATAAAATTTATTTGGACAATCTGAGATCATTAAGACTATTTTTATATACTGTACGTAGCAGTTCAAAGGTACAAATAGTGTACTCTTCCTAACTCTTTCTCCTCTGAAAACTAGCAGATGATAATACTGATGTTTTAAAAAACTACACAGGGGTTTTAGAGGTCCTTTCTCCACTAGACTATGTCCTTTCTCCACTAGAAACATATATATCAACTCCATAATAACCAAACTCTCAGAAGTGCTTTAATTAAGTCAGAATAGTGTAATGATTACATAAGAACACACATGTTAAAACAAGGAGAGATGGACTTTGCCTTCAAGGGTAGGTAAGTATCTATTTTCCATCAATTATCCATATACATAATATTCATTTTCTAGACTACCTATATGTCATTACCAATATTCTTTGATGTCAGAAAACCTAGGATACTTTATTACCACTTTTAATAATTAGTATTCTAATTACATTACCCACTTATTTACTTTTTTCACTACTGAAACAAAGTACCAAACACTCAAAGTTAAAGGAAACAAGGTTTATTTCAGCTCATAGTTTGTAGAGGTTTCAATCCATAGTCTGCTAGAGCCAAGGCAGGGGAGCAAGGTAAAGGGGCATGGCTGAGAAACAGTCCATGGCAGGACAGACAAGAGGTAGCAAGCAATAAGAGAGCAGCACATTGCTGATCAACATAGATTCTCATCACAGGGCAGTGATAGGATTATCACTGCCCTATGAGTCATCTGATACCTCGATTATTGTATGAACCCAATAAATAGTGGCAAGCTTGGAGTGTCTTTGTCTTTGTCTGCTCTGAGACACTGACCTCCTTGGCCCCCATGTACTTTGATAAATAAATCAGGCAACAAAGATGAACAAAATGAAATAAATAGATGTTACTATTCACATTTAAAATGTTCTCCAAAAGCTCATGTGTTCAGAGGATATCCTTCTGATAGATTATTAGGCCATAGAAGTTCTAACTTTATCAGTCAGTTGGTTCACTGATGAGGATCATAATTTTTAAATTGATTTTATTGGTACATTTTATACACAGATTGTGATCACAATTTATATTGAGAATTTATATGAGTGCATAATATGACTTCTCATTTTTCCCACTCTCCTGCCCTCCCTACAACCTCCCACCCCCTAAAGACATAAACTTTGTTTCCTTTTCTTTTTACCATCAAATTTTTTTCTTTCCCTTCTTTACTTATTCCCTACCCCCTCCTTCTCCCTTCCAATATTTTTTCACTATTTCACAATACATATCATACAAGCGTCATAATTTGATGCCCTACTGGGAAGTTACAGAAATAGAAGGCAGGGTCTAGTTGAAAGGAGTAGACCACAGTGGTGTGACTTCTGGAACTATTTCTGGTATGCAGCCCCTTCAGCTCCAGCTCTTTTCCTTTCTCTATGCTTCCTGGCTGCCATGAGTAGAACAGCTTTCCTCTGCTAAACTCTTTTGCTATGCTTCTGCCTTGCCACATGCCTAAAGTGGCAACAGCTGACAATGGACTGAAACATTTGAAACTATTAGACAAAATAAACTTTCTCTCCTTTAAATTGATTTATGTCAGATACTTAAAAAAGACCAAAAGTTCAATAACATAAACGTAATAAGGCAAAAACCAGCCCTGGACAACATCCCCTGGTGGTGCAGTGACTGCCTAACAAGCGCAAGGCCTTGAGTTTGATTTCCAGTAAAAAAAAAAAAAGATGGACATTAAATATAAAAGTATCAATAAATACAAGTGATCTAAGTAAGATTCCTATTAAAACCCAAAATGTAAAGAACAAAAAAGCAAAAACTGTGATTAAAATTAAAAGCAAGATCAATTACAAGTTTTTCATAAGAAATTCACATTATCTACAAAGATAAAGGTTCAACCCAGTATGGTGGGGCATGCCTGTAACCCCAGCATGCCGGAGGCTAAGACAGGAGAACTGTCATGAGTTTGAGAACATGAGTCCAAAGTCACCCTAAACTACACAGTGAGACACTATCACAACAACAACAACAACAACAACAACAATAACAACAACAAAAACACAGAGAAAGATTCAAAGTATAGGATAAAAATTACAATAGACAGGGCCAGAGATTTAGCTCAGTGGTTCTGGCACCTGCCTCACAAGCATAAGGACCTGAGTTCTATCCCTGGTAACCACGTACAATGCTGGGTATGGTGATTCACGCCCACCAGCAATCAATACCACATACCACAGTGCCAGGCATGGTGGCTCATGCAGGTAATCCCAGCACTGGGAGGCAAAGGCAGGAGGACTGCTGAGTTCGAGGCTTGCCTGGGCTACATAGTGAGCTCAGGGCCAGCCTGAACTACAAAGCGAGACCCTGTCTCAAAAAAAAAAAAAAAAAAAAATTACACTAGACAAACACTAATCAGAAAAAGCTAGAAGAGCAATAGTATTAATTTTTTTAAAAAGTAGTCTTCATTTAAGTAATATTACCAGGGACTAAAAACATAAACAAGTACATATATCTGTGAACATTTTGATACTACTGTCAGTAATTAATAGAACAAATACATTGACATTGCTGATATTATGACAAAATATTCAACAAATGCAAAAGATACGATCTCTTCAAGGACCCTTGGAAGATTGAACAAGATGAATCAAATGCTATCCAATAAATCAAATTTTAAAATACTTTTAAAATATAAAATCAACGATGGGAGGGTTATTTTTAGCATGCAGAACATCCTAGGTTCAAGCCTTAAGCAGCAAAACAACAACTAAAACATATAGACACGCCTTCTGACCAGCACTAATTATGCAAAGATGTGGAAAGCTTCCCAATATTTGGAACTAAAACAAACACAGCCTGAGAGTTAAGGGATTAATTATAAAGGATATTATATTTTGAACTGAATGAAAATACAGTACATAAAAATTACTGAGATACACCTAGAACACTGTTTAAAGGTAAGTTTACCCCTTACATATTTACATCAGAAAAGAGGTTCAAAAATTAATAATCTAAGCTTATATTTTAAGAGAAGTTTAAAAAGTAGAAAAACCTAACAAACTGAAAAGGAGTACAAGGGGTCCTGATGAAAATGTTGTATGTCTTGACTGTACTGCTACTGTATAAGGATATAAATATATTAAAAAACAAACGTGAAAAAATTAATCCAAGTATTTATTTAAAGTAGATGTGTGAGTGCTAGTAATAAGATTTATCAAACATGGCCAGGTGTGGTGGCTCACGCCTGTAATCCCAGTACTCAGGAGGCAGAGGCAGGAGGATGGCTGAGTTCAAGGCTTGCCTGGGCTACATAGTGAGCTCAGGGCCAGTCTGAACTACAAAGCGAGACCCTGTCTCAAAAAAAAAAAAAAGAGATTATCAAATATGTTTGACAATAGAAACCAACTGCTAATTTGTTCCTTTAAAATACTACCACAAAGAACAATGGTTACATTTATAAAATATTCAATACAAGATACTTACTTATTTGATTACCATCTAGTTTTACAGGTTCTGTTTCTACAATATTTAATTTGCCACTTTCTTGGCTATCTTTAGGAGTAAAATTCTGAGATAACCGATTTGTAGTCAGACTTGCATGAAGTTTCTGAATTTCTGCCTCTTTTATAGAAAGCTTAATCCTGCACAAGAGAAAAGTAGCCAAAAATTATTAGGAAGATTCTCTAACTATGTTTTGCCTTCTGAGTTAGTAAAAAACTTGGAATTTTTATATTCATCAACTCTTAGGATATAGAAATTCTCATATAGGATTATAAATTGACCAATCATTTTCCAAACTTAATAACTAGTCAATTTGAAAATATAGGCGTTCCACAACTGATCAATTTCATTTTTAGAGATATATATAATGAAAACTATCACATGTATGTATAAAGAACCTTATAAGAAGATATTTTTACAGCTGTTTATAATTTAGAAAACAAACTAGAAACCAGGTAACTACAAATAAAAATGGATAAATTGTTGACAGAATTTTAGGAAATAATCTATTTTTCAGTATAAATCTCAATTTCTATGCAGCTGATATAAAACTAAGCTAATCCCATAAATCTATCCACTGATAAATCACTCTACTTATCTCAACATGGGTGGATTTTTAAAATGATGCTTGCGGGCCAGAGGGTTAGCTCAGTGGTTCCGGCACCTGCCTCACAAGCGCAAGGTCCTGAGTTCAATCCCCGTTAACCACATACAATGCTGGGCGTGGAGACTCACGCCCACCAGTAATCAGTACCACATACTACAGTGCCGGGGGTGGTGGTTCACGCCTGTCATCCCAGCACTCGGGAGGCAGAAGCAGGTGGATTGCTAAGTTCGAGGTGAACTATAAAGCAAAACCCTGTCTCAAAAAAATAAAAAATAAAAAAAAATAAAATGATGCTAGCAAGGTCTAAGGGCCTAATATAATCTCAGCACTCAAAATGTTAAAAAAAGAGGAACTCGGGCCGGAGGGTTAGCTCAGTGGTTCCGGCGCCTGCTTTGCAAGCTCAAGGACCGGAGTTGGATCAGTGGTAACCACTTACAATGCTGGGCGTGGAGACACGCCCACCAACAATCAACAGTGCATACCACAATGCCAGACGTGGTGGCTCACGCCTGTCATCCCAGCACTCAGGAGGCAGAGACAGGAGGATTGCTGAGTTCGTGGCGGCTTTCCTGGGCACCATAGTGAGCTCAGGGCCAGCCTGAACTACAAAGCGAGACCCTGTCTCCAAACAGAAAAAAAAAAAAAAAAAAAAGAGGAACTCTACTTCAAGGCCATCCTGGGCTACACAGTGAACTGAAGGCCACTGGCGCCAGACTGTCTCAAACTAAAAACAAAACAAAACACAACAACAAAAGGATGCTCAGT
>PVIC010044138.1:0-14998 GCA_004025085.1 Thryonomys swinderianus
GTGATGAGGGGAAGGAATAAATATGATACAGAAAGAAAATAAAAGAGCATGTATAAAGGGGGGAGGAGGGGGGAGTGGGTAGGGATATGGGTAAAAATGAGAATTAACTTGTGGCATATACTGGTACAAATTTCCCAATGTTATATGTGATTTTGAGATGTATATAAATTGTACTAATAAAGAATTCAATTAAAAAAAAGAAATTCCAAGACCCTCACAAACACATGGAAATTGAACAACACTCTCCTGACCAACCAATGGACCACAGAAGAAATTAAAGCAGAAATTAAAGAGTTTCTACAATTAACTGATAGCCCCAGTAAAACATACGGGAATTTATGAGACACAATGAAAGCAGTTCTACAAGGGAAATTCCAAGCAGTGAATGCCTACACTCAGAAAATAGAACAAACTGAAATAAACAATCTAATGATGAACATCAAGGTACTAGAAAAGTAAGAATAAGACAATCCCAAAGCTCATACTAGGGAGGAGATTATATGAATCAGAGCAGAAATTAATGCAATGGAGACTAAGAGAACAATACAAATTATCAACAAATCAGAGTTGGTTTTTCAAAAGGATAAAGTAAGTTGGCAAACCCTTAGCCAACCTTATCAAAGTAAGGAAGGAAAAGGCTCAAATCCATGCTATCAGGGATGAAAACAAGGAAATCACCAGAGATCCAGTGGAAGTCCAAAGGATAATTAACACGTATTTTGAAGATTTGTACTGCAGTAAGATGGAAAATGTAAAAGAAATGGATAGATTCCTAGGCACATAGAAACTTGCAAAGTTCAATGAAGAAGGTATAAAAATGTTAACCCCCAAATATCAACCTATGAAACTGAAAATGTAAAAAAAAAAAAAAAAAAAACACCAACAAAGAAAAGCCCTGGTCAATTACTGCCGAATTCTACAAAACTTTTAAGGAAGAGTTAGTGCCACTACTTTACAAACTCTTAAATGAGATTGAAAGGGAAGCGAGATTCCCAAATTAATTTCTGGAAGCAACAATAACATTGATTCCAAAAGGAAAGACCCAACCAAAAAGTAGAACTACAGGCCAATCTCTCTAATGAACTTTGATGTAAAAATCCTCAGTATAGTACTCACAAACAGAATACAGAGAATCATCAAGATCATATACCTTGACCAAGCTAGATTCTTCTCAGTGATGCAAGGATAGCTCAACCTATATTAATCAGTAAATGTAATACACTATTTAAACAGGCCTAAGACAAAAAAACATATGGTGATCTTAATAGATCCAGAAAAAGCATTTGACAAAATCCAACACCCACTCATGGTCAAAACCATACAGATAATTGGAATACATGGACTTTATCTCAAACTAATACAAGCTATTTACAAGAAACCAACAGCCAGCATTATACTAAATGGGCAAAAACTGAAATCTTTTACACTAAGATTAGGAATGAGAAAAGGATGTCCACTGTCACCAATCTTGTTAAACATAGTGCTAGAAACATTAGCCACAATAAGTAGGCAGGACAAAGAAATAAAAGGAATAAAGGTAAGTAAGGAAGAAGTTAAACTGTTATTATTAACCAATGACATGATTCTCTATATAGAGGATCCTAAAAACCAGACGACTGTAGACTTAATCACCAAATTTAGTAGTGTAGCTGGATACAAGGTCAATACTCAGTAATCAATAGCCTTTGTATACATAAACAACAGACTCACTGAAAGAGAAGTTGTGGTGTCAATTCCTTTTCCAAAACTATCCAATAAAATGAAATACCTCGGAATCAATCTAACAAAGGGGGTGAAAGACCTCTACTCTGAAAACTATAGGACTCTGAAAAAGGAGATAGAAGAAGATATCAAAAAATGGAAAGACATCCCATGTTCCTAGGTAGGAAAACCCAATATCATCAAAATGCCTATACTCTCACAAGTACTATACAGATTCAATGCAATTCTGATTGAAATTCCAACACCATACTTCAGAGAGCTAGAAAAAATCACTCAAAAATTCATGTGGAACCACAAAAGACCTAGAATAGCAAAAGTAATTCCAAGCAACATTGAAATGGTGGGGGGTATTAAGATCCCCAATTTGAAACTATACTATAAAGCCACTGTGGTAAAAACTGCATGATACTGGCAAAGAAACAGACCTGAAGACCAGTGGAATAGATTAGAAGATACAGAAACAACTCCAGATACACTAAGCCACTTTATCTTTGACAAGGGAGCCAAACATTCTCAATGGAGAAAGGACAGCTGGTTTAAAAAATGGTGCTGGAAAAACTGGGCTTTACTCTGCCATAAACTAAAGCTAGACCTATCTCTTTCATCATGTACTAAACTAAAATCACAGTGGATTAGAGACTTAAATATTAAAGAGAAGTGCTAAGCCTGCTGGAAAAGAGATTAGGTAAAACTCTTGGAGACATTGGCCTAGGGAAAGACTTTATGAGCTAAACCTCTATAGTAGAAGAACTAGCAGAAAGAATCAACAAATTAGATTTATTCCTCTTAAAAGCTTCTTCACAGTAAAAGAAACAACTGGCACAGCTAAAAGACAACCAACAACAAGGGAAAAAAAAAACTTTACTAGCTGTTTCTCAGACAAAAGGCTATTCTCTATAATATATAAAGTGCTTAAAAATCAGCTGCCCCAAAATTTAAAGACCTAATTCAAACATAAGCTTCCTAAATGAATAGACACTTCTCAGAGGCAGAAGTAAAAGCAGCCAAGAAGCATCTGAAGAAAAGCTCAACATCACTGGTCATTCAAGAGACACAGATGAAAACGACACTGAGATTTCTTCTCACTTCACAAAAACTGACTGCTATTGTGAAATCAACCCGCAATAAATGCTGGTCAGGCTGCATGGAGGACAGAACTCTTAACTCTTAGTGGGAATGTATACTGGTTCAATTGCTGTGGAGATCAGTGTGGGGATTCCTCAGAAAACTAGGATTAGAGGTCCCATTTGACCCTGCTATTCCCCTGCTAGGAATATACTCGAAAGAATTAAAAGAATCATATCATAGAGACATGTGTGCACTTATGTTGATAGCACCTCAGTCTATGATAGCCTCATCTTGGAAACAACCCAAATGCCCATCAACTGGAGACAGGACAAAGGAAATGTGGCATTTTAAAAATATATAAAATGGAATTACTCTGCCATAAAGGAGAGTAAGTTTGAGTTATTTATATTCAAATGGACATACCTTGAGGATACACAAACAAGTGAAATAAATAGGTCACAGATGTGTAAATATCATAGTTTCTCTGGTATGAGAATCTGTAGATGTAAATGAGGTCTAGAATATATGACAGATTTTGTGAAATAGAAAATATTCAAAGCAAACTGGGTAGGGGAAAGTAATGAGGGGAAATAATAAATTTTATTTAAAAAAAAAGAAAAAGAATACATATGCATACAGTGGTTGAGGTTGTAGGATAGGAGGGATATGGGTAAAAATGAAAATTAACTCATGTCATATACTGGTAGAAATTTTCCAATGTTGTGTGTGATTCTGAGATGTATATAAAATGTACCAATAAAGAATTCAATTTTAAAAAATTGTGAATTGATGGCTAAAGATAAATATACTAATTGCATTAATGAAAAAAAATGTGAGTAGATGTGAGGTAGTATGTCAGTACTTCAGGGAGGAAATGGTCTGTTCACAGGGCCTCTGAGAAAGGACAACGAGCTCTGGAAAGAATGATCAATACAATAAATCATGTGCAAATCCAAAATGAAATAAAAATAACTTTTTAATAAATACTGTGGTGACATCCCCAAATCTCAACCCTAATCCCAGTCTCACTTAGGATTCCTCTCTCTTTTGAAGAAGCCCATCTATTATGGGTTTCAAAATCTGGAGTTCTTCTGAGATTTGACAAACTAGGGCCTTCTCTGTAGAACCTCTGCCTGCTACACTCAAAAACTCTTTTTGTCTATTCACATTTTGAACTGTTTACTACTAAATTAGATGTTTTTTAGTACATCCTGTGTGTTGAGAAACACAGCACAAAACATGAGAAAGAACCAGAAGTTTTACTTGATAGGATCAGATAGTGTCAACCATATAGGAGAAACCCCGAGGAATAGTCATCTTAGTATGTTTCATATTAAACATGAATAAAACTGATTGAGAAGAAATGAAATTTCCTTCACAGAAAAAAACAACTTTATATTCCCCAAATTAAAGTAGTCTGCTGGCTAAGGTGTCTAATCCTAGAAGGGATGTCATTGTGATAAGCAAAGCAATCTTTGTTAAAAAAAAAAAAAAGAAAGAAAAGAAAAAAAAAAAAGAAAGAAAAGAAAAAAAAAAAAGAAAAGGCCTAATTTCTCCAAAACCTTTCCCATACTTCCCCATACTAGTTTTACCATAGACTTCCACTTTCCTCTAAGGTTAAAAAAAGCCTTGCGATTCCTAGAAGCTTTTTGATTATTTTAGATATGTAAGCAATGCCTGTAGAACTTTTGAAAAATGTCTACCTTTGTTACACACATATTCTCATCAGCATCTTGATGAATACTGAAGATGGATTTACTGTAGCCAAAGCAATAAGCAATATCAAGTCCTGCTCAAAACTGTCCCTCTTGCTTGAATGGTCATTAGATGAAAGACTGAAGGACACATTTCAATATATCAAAAACTCTCATGATTACACCTAGTGCCTCAGTGTCTCAGTGACATGGATACTTCTGCCACCATTCACCTAAATGGTTACAGGGAATGTACTTAGAATTGGCCAATGAGTAATGAAAGGACAGTAGCACAAACCCAGGTTCATATAACTCATAGTGGCTAGACCTTGGAATAATGCTAGAAATTATTCAGTATGTAAAATTGCTTAGTGAAGGACTTTACCTCTCCCCAGAATATAAACTATGTCATGTATTCTCAGTCAATGCAGGAATGTCAAAAGAAAATCATCTGGCAGGTACATTGAATCCACGTGTTTTCCAGTTGTTGCTTTTTCTACCTTAAAGATCCCCAAACAAACGGAAATGGATTAAAATATTTTTTTCTCTCTTTAAAGTCATATTGATTATTATACTGCTTCTTCTTGGGTAAGAGATATTACCAAATTCCTAACATCTTCCTTGATTTTAAGAATGTTGTTGTCCTGGGGTTTTCAATTTTTTTCCCACTCAAAGATATTAATAATATTCACTTATTTTTACTTTTCTTCTTCAAAAACTGTGTAGCATCTAGTATAATTCTCTGAAATTAGAAAGTGAATTTCTATCATTTTGAGCTCATTCAAAATTTCATTGTACATTCATTTTGTATTATTAAATTTTACATTTTCGTAGCATTGTTGAACTTCCTGAAAGCAAATAACTGGGGATTATTTTAAGATTTATGTTATAACTGATTTCATCACATACTACTAACAGTTGCTTTTCTTTTGAAAAATACCATCTGGGAACCACTGGAACCTTTCACATTCAATCCAAGTCATTCAGGGTTTATTAAAGTTCAATTCTTTTTCAAACAGCTTTTTTACCATTTATGTATTGAATTTGCAAGGATCTATTCCAAATGATTATTCAAATCTCCGTGAATAAAAATTAAGAAATATAAGGTAGTTAGTGCAAAAGCATGAAACGAGCTGAATCCTTTCCATGTGACACTCTACACAATCACAGATCATGCAGTCATGAGGCCAGATTCATTGGATAGTAGGATAAAGGATGAATACACTATTTTATTTAAACACATTACTGCTGATAAACAGATTTAAGACATTGTCTTTCTTTTACTATTTTGAATATTGCCCCTGAGAACATTCTTGTTTTTTTTTTTTTTTTTTTTTTTTTTTTTTTTTTTTTTTTTTTTTTTTTTTTTTTTTTTTTTTTTTTTTTTTTGTGAAGATAGGAATGCATTTCTGTTGAACTTAAAAAACTGTGAATGAAATTTGAGGTCACGGGCATACATATGTTCAGCTTTGGTAGATACAAGAAGAGTTTTTTTTTAATCAGTTGTATTTTTATCAGCACTACAGTAATCAGAGTTCCTATAGTTCCATATCCTCAACACTTGGTATTTTTCATTTTTTGGCAAAGCATGTGTTTAAAGTAGCATTCCTATGGTATGCTACACATTTTTCAAAATCTGTATAACTAAGAGCTTCTCTGCAAGATTTTACATTTTTTTATAAAAAGCAAGTCTCCATTTTGCAAAATTACAAATCCTGTTAATTAACTGAGCTCTCTTGCAACAGACAAAATAATCATAATGATTGTGATAATGTTATCACTGCACATAAACCAAGCATGAGTTGGGCTGAGAATATTAAGACTATGATATCAAATCCTTCAAGAGGACAAGCAAAGCAGCTCAAATGTGGCCAGGCCAGGGAAATTTCATTAGGTCTGATATTTCCATGAAACAGAGGGTTAACCTTTTTTGCACAAGTAATGCAAAAGGGCTTTTGAAGGAGAACAATGTGCCTTTTTTAAAGTCACAAAATCTATTCTCTGAAAACAGATTTTGAAAATTATCATTATAGAGTACTTTTCAAATTCAACCTTTTAATTTTTATTTTAGATAATCAAAGTAAAATCACACCATTTTACACAATTACACTGTATTTTAAACCTTTTTTTGTTTCAAATCAGTAGGATATCCACTTAGCAACAGTAGGCCATTTTCTTCTATTTTCTCCACTTTAGGCATGTGAACATAAGAAGTAAATGAAAATGCACATAATAAAGCAAACTGTCAAAATATATAGTTCCTCAGGAGAGAGGCTGACTCTGATACTATGGGTGAAATAAAGAGTAGCTTGGGAATCAAATGTCTTTGTATTCTTTTCATATTTAGTTTTAGAAGAACTATTCATAGGAATGTTATATGTAGGCATTGCCATTTCTAAAATTATTAAGATTATAAAATACAATGGCTTTCAATATTATATACTGCAGGACAAAAATCATTCATGAAAGACAAATTCCTTATGACATATGGCATATGTTATATGATGTGTGTGCTTTTCTTTGTTAGATAACATGTATTAAGATACAGCGTGAAAATTTACATAACGGGACATCCTTCCCTCATTATATTTTTAGAGATCCACATATAAAGTGTAAGTGGAAAACTAAACAGAATGACGTGATCATGTTCTTTGTTATATATCCAACTTGTTATTCACATATCTTTTTCATTCTAGAAAATGTATGTAGGCAATTAAACTAGAAATGTTCACATATTTGAACCTCTGTATGTGATGCTAGTATTAGTTACTCTCCGTGGGAGGTAGGCTCTCAGAGCTTGGCTTTATGTATGTCCACAGAAAGAGAGTGGAGCCTGTGCAGGAGGATGGCTCTCAGAATGCGTCATGGTTATCCAGTTTTCTACTAGGCGTAGAGTCTATGTATGAGGGAGCACTATGTTATTCTTAGAAAGATGCTCATTAAAATTCCTCAAGCCTGGTGTATTAGAAAAAGATGCACTTCCTAGATAACATCCTTTTTTCCCTCACTTTTGTTTCTATTAATGAAACATGGAAAATCAAGCAAAAGAGGGAGAAACCTACCTTGTGTTGAGAACACACCCAAAGTATTAGACATACCCAGATACTCAGGAAATGAAGAATCTATGAGATGATCTTACTATTGAACATAAGATTAGTTACTCCAAACAAACTATGAGAAGAGAAAACCAAGATTTTTTTCCAGCAGTTTTATGGGGATTTTTTCCAGTTTCTATTATTTCACATTTAAACAAATGTTTTGCTAATAAAAATGAAATTCTTAAATATTCAAGACCTTCTTAGTGTGTTAAGAGCTGTGTATGACAAACCAACACCCAATATCATACTACATAGAGGAGAGAAGCCGGAAGCTTTCCCTCTAAAATCAGGAATAAGACAAAGATATCTTCTATCACCATTTCTGTGCAATATAGGTCTTGCAACATTAACTAGAGGAATTAGAGAAGAGAAAAAATAAGATATGGAAATGGAAGGGAGAAGTTAAATTATGACTATTTGGAAATGTATGATTCTCTACACAGAAATCCCCAAACTTCACCAAAAGAGTCCTGGTACTAATTATCAAACTCAGTATCATAGTAGTATACAAAAGCAACATTCAAAAATCAATAGCATTCCTGTATACTAATAACACATTCACCTAGATGGAAATTAAGGATACAATGCTTTTCATAACAATGTCAAAAGAAGTGAATACTTAGGAATTAATCTAATCAAGGGAGTAAAAAACCTCTACCAGAAACCTATAGTACTCTGAAAAACTGTATCAAAGACAGTATCAAAAGTTTAAACTATATCCACAATTTAAGTATAAGCAGAACCAAGATAGTCAAAAGGACAATTCTTCCAAAACTGTCATATAAACTCAACAGAACTTCAGAAAGTAATCCTAAAATTGATATGGAAACAGAAGAAATCTAGAACAAAAAAGTAATTCTGGGCAACAAGGAAAAGGCAGAGGCATCACAACCTTGAACTTATTCACTATACAACAAAGCTACAGTAAGGAAAACAATATGTGAGTGGGTGGGGGAGACTTACAGCTCATTAGAACACATTAGAAGATAGAGAAACTGCTCCAGACACATTCAGCTAAAATATCTTTGACAAAGAGGCCAAATCTCTTTCCTGGAAGAAAGAAAACCTCTTGAGCAAATGGTACTAGGAAAATTTACTATCCAACACTTAAGGTTGAACTATTTCTCTTAGCATAAAATCAAAATGGATCAAAGATATAAATGTTAGAACAGAAACACAACTTACAGGAAGACAAAATAGGCAATGCTCTTAAGTATATAGCTGTAGGTAAAGACTTTCTGAACAAAATCCTGGTTGCACAAGAAATATTATCATGAATCAACAACTAGGATTATATCAAATTAAAGAGCTTCTACACAGGAAAAGAAAACACCAACACATAGATACTTCTCAGATGAAGAGATACAAAGACCAATGAATACATGAAAAAAATGGACCAACATCCCTGTCCATTTGAGAAATGAAAATTAAGGCAACTCTGAAATTCCATCTCACTCCAGAAAAAGGGGCACCATTAAGAAATAAACTGGCCACTGTGTTCTCTTACATGTGGCCACCCTCTCATTTTAGGGTATTCTCTTTCTATTTTGTCTTCACCCAAACTTAATCTACATAGCCTAATTCTTTTTTTACCCTTAATAAAACTTTGCTACTCTCACTGCCCGCTAAAAAAAAAAAAAACAAAAAAACCCACAAAGAAATCAATTGTTAGCAAATGTTGGCTAGGCTACAGAAAAAAGAAATATTTTTTCACTATTGATGGAATCACACAATAATACAAGCACTATGGAAATCAATATGAAGATTCAAAAAACCCCCTGAAAATAGAAATTTCATTTTATCCACTTATTTGCCTTTCTAATATCTCCCCCCCAAAGTTAAATATACCAATTACAGCAATGTAGGTATACTCATGTTTATAGCGGCATAATTTATAATAGCTAAATGTTGGAAACACTCTATATGTCCATAAACAAATGAACAGAAAAAGAAAATGATAGTTATATACAATGAAGTACTATTTTGCTCTAAAGAAGGATAAACTTAATAGAGGTAAAATAGAGGAAAATAGAGGTAACAAGACCATGATGTTAAGCGAAATCAGACATATAAGATTTAATATTATATGCTTTAGATTATATGAAAGCATCTATAAAATGTGAAAGGAAAGACAGATAACAGAAAAAACAGAGGCAGAAGTTTTTACAATACAGCATGAACAACGTATCTAGAACTGTACCTGGAATTAATACAACAGTCTTAAATGTTTTATGCGGTTTCTTTTTGCCTATTAGTCTGATTTTCAATCTGTATATGTGATAATTAACATTATAAGGTCTTACCAGATAATTAAATGAATCTGATATTAACAAAATTTTCAAAAAGGGTTAAGGGAAGGGTTGAGGATTGAAATGTGTATACACATGTGTGTGTATTTTCCTTCAATGAATATAATCATAATTTACTTAAAGCATGTACTAAATAAAAGTAAAATAAATAAACATATTGCTTAGTAGTATGTGCAAAGAGTAAAAATTAGAAAAAATAGAATGCCTCACCAATATTTCTGTGCATCTTTTGTATTTAATCCCTTACTCAGGTCCCACAAAATTCTGTTAAGAACTTTAAACAAGATTCCCTGAAAACAAAAGTGAGAAGCAGACCTAGCATAACACCTGCCCTCTGTTTGGAGATGCATGGGCAGTCAGACAGCTGTGAGAACAGGTACATGTTGGACTCAATACAGGCTTGCAAGTGGTGGAGAGTCAGTGATATGTACAAACTACAAATATGAGAAACAGAGGACGGCTCTGGCCACATGCTTTCCAAAGTGCGGCTGGGTGGTACAGAGCAGCATCTTCCAAGATTCTCCTCTTAAATGATGAGATTCTACAAATCCAACCACAAATAGCACTCCATTTCCTCATAGAGTAAGAAGGCAACACAAAAGTTAAGAGTTCTGTTAAGATCTAATATCTCTGAGGATCTGATGATGATCATCTTATAGAAATGGCACATGGGTCCTTCTTGTCTCTTGGCAAATTAAAATTAAAAAATTAGGCTACACTGAATTAAATACACATATATAGTGCCAAGTGGTATAACAATGCTATAAGGTGGGGAATATTGAGGTCAACCATCCACTGAAACAGACATTACTCTTCCATGTATCACAATAAATTTTCCTCCAACTTAGGTCTTTTTTTTTTTTTCGTATATGGAGGTATGGACAGTTGACCCTCTGGGGTAGGAATGACAGAACTCAGAGATAAGGGTCTATAACTGGCTATGATTCCCAATTCCAACCTACAAACACTTTAAAACTTAAATACTGTTGATGAGTAAATGAACACTCATAATTAATATATTATCTAGCAAAGATTACTTAGTGTGGTGACTACTTTTTCTAGAATTAAAATAACAAATGTAAAATAAGATGCACAAACACACAAAGATGGCTAATACCTTTCTGTGAGCCACCAAAGTCTCTAATATCAAATTATGTCGATATCAGTATTGCCTTTCTGTATTGTACTTTATACGTAAGTTTTTTCATTCTGTACTTTCATACTGGCATTTTCCCACAGTGTAGAAGGGGCTAATGTCTAATTCAGAGCCCCAATACACTAACTACAAAGATGGTGGAGGCTGGCAGCTTTCTGAGAGCTGGTCAGGACACCAGCATCTTCAGGACAGAGGCTTATCCAGCTTTGGTGGAAAGACACTAGCCCAGTGGCACCAGGCTCCTCCTCCCCATTCCTCTTAGGTTCTCACTGACCCATCAGGTATTGGGGGCATCTGTGCTTGGATTTTATACCAGAAAATACTCAGTCTCAAGCTTTCTGCTTTGTAATACAGAAGCAGATGTTACAATTACTGAGGTAAAAACAACAACAATAACAACAAAACAACAACAAAATACCAGAACTGTTTCATCTCCTTTATTCACCAAAACTGAACTATGAAGATTAGTGGATATGATTGAATAAAGAAATATCTCTGGGAAAGTATTCACACTTGCCTTACACACAGATAATGAGATAGAGGAAGGAATGGAGACATGAGAAAATATATGATCAAAATTAAATATTTAACCAAAAGACTTAACAGGAAGAAGGTATATTTCCTCAACTTTGGTTTAAACATGCCTTAAAAACATAATGGCTGAACTGCTCACCACAGACTAACAATTCCTAACCTCTGCCAATATATAGCAATTAGAGAACATGGACCACATGCAGAGAGTGATAAAAGTATTTGTTACTCTTGAAAATTTGAGTTAAATTGTGGGCAGAAAAGTGACATTAAATGCAGCATTAATTAGGTGGCATTAAAAGAATTTACTCACTTCTTTCTGGATGCAGTGCCATCTCGGGTTGACTTCTCCCTGTGAAACTGTGGACAAGTCTAAGGTGTTTTCAGATATCATGTGAAACCTGCTAATGGAAGGAAGAGCTGCTCACATTTTTGAGATGTATTGGTATGTTTCTAAAGGGGTTTCTGAGAAGGTGCCTCCTGTCAGTGAATTTCACCAGTTTAGAAGTTCTATCAGCTTACAAAGGCATGGAAATGAAATTTCAAAGCCTATGACAATACATGGCAGCCCCTTGCTATGAAGTGAATTTCATTTTGTAGCTTAGTTTCACTTTAAAATTCTACTAGGACATATTTAGCTAGAGAAAGATATTACATCCAACTCTGCACTTAATATAATTCAGCTCAAGTGACTCATACCTTCACCTTATTTATGTGGCATTAAAATGCTGGAAGGGCAACTTCTGATGCAGGGGCTCTATTTTAACTGTAAGATTTCAATACAAGTGGAGAGTCATTTTTAAGTAATTTATTTTTACAATCCTGATTGTTGTAAGTTCTGAAATGATTGAAATGGCAGATCTACTCATAAAAGAGAGAAAGAGCGCTGAATGCTAAGCACTAGACCACCAGGGAGCACCTACTCTTAAAAGAATAGTCTTGTAATTCAGCCCATAATGTGATTGAATGAAATTAGCTCTATATGTCTGATTCTTCAGGATTCAAATTAATCTAGGTGGACAGTTACCCACCTGTGGGTCTGCATATTTAGAGTTGAAGCAAGGAAACCAACAGATATTGTATGAGAATAGCAAGTATATTTGAAGTTTGTAAATTCTGAAAATTAGAGATAAATGGAGAACTATCTTCACACTAAAACCTGTTAATTAATGCTTACAACAGCTTTCTTCATAAATACCTGAAACTGGAGAGCAAATCTCCCAAACTTCCTTCTACAACTAGACAGTTGAGCTGGCATACAGTAGACACTATTGCCCAACAGAAAGAACACACCAGGGGTACACACAACAAGCTGGACAAAATGTGACAGTGGACTCCGTAAAAGAAGTCTTAAGGAAAGTCTATTGTTGCATTCACTGGCTTCCTCGAAAAGATAAAACTGTAGTAATGCAGACTAGACTACCTGGACTACAGGCTCCGTCGGAGATCACTGAATAAACAGCTGCAGAAGTGCAGGATGAGGAAAGAGCCCTGAAACCTGGTTGCCACACCACTTCTCATTTGTGTGAGAAATTCAGTAGTAGACGGTAGGATTGCTGAGGTCAAGGCTTGCCTGGGCTACATAGTGAGCTCAGGGGCGGCCTGAACTACAAAGCGAGACCCTGCTCCAAAAAAAAGATAGACAGATAAGAAAGAAAGAAAGAAAGAAAGAAAGAAAGAAAGAAAGAAAGAAAGAAAGAAAGAAAGAAAGAAAGAAAGAAAGAAAGAAAGAAAGAAAGAAAGAAAGAAAGAAAGAAAGAAAGAAAGAAAGATAGATAGATAGATAGAAATTCAGTTGTACATTCAAAGAAAAAGGTATAATTATCTTTAAGAAAATTTTAAAGATGTTAAAGTGTTGGGGAAATGCATTCATTTCCATGTAAGATTCCCTACTTAGGGATTTGTTAAAGGAAATAGTAAAAAAGGCTGGAGAGAATACACAGAAATCTCAATGAGAGTAAAGAATTGCCATTTATCTTTAATTTCCTTAAAATATTTAATGGTATAGTATTACTTCTAAAAATACAAAATATAATTTAGTAAAAGAATTTTAGAGCAAACAAACCAAAACAATAGATTTCAGATTACATGTGCTTGAGCAGCAGCTGGGTCCCCGGGCCTCTCAGTTATCATGGGGGTACTGCAGTTCCCCAATTCTATGGCACTGCCATCTCTTTAATGTGGCTATAAAGCAATGAGATCACTTATTCATTGGAATCCTATAAAAACCAGTCCTTTAGAAGGTTTCCCTTCTTATCTGTTGTACAGGCTTTCTTCCTTAGATTCTTTTGTTCGAAAACAGATTAATTCCTGAAACAGTACTTCTACTCACTGCCAATCTCAATTCAGCTGGTAATCTTTTTTCATTTCCTTTAAGATGAAGGAAGCTCAATCCATTTCTGCCAGTATTTGGAGCTGGCAGCCTATGGTTTGGGTTCCCGTCCAATATATATATATATATATATATATATATATATATATATATATATATATATATATATATATATATATATATATATATATATATATGGAGGGGGGAGAGAGAGAGCTTTCAAACATTCCAGGACTTTGGGTTCCACAATTGAAATGAAATTAAGAACTTAGAATGTATGGGGTGTGGGTGGAATCCCAAAAAGGTAAACAAAAAGTATGTACTTGAATTTACATTAAAATAGAACAAAAAATGATCTACTGATAATCCTTAGACCTGAGAGATCAGCAAACTCTTATCTCAAATAGTTATTTTCTTAAATACTGTTATAAATATCAGGTGCTTACTTTCAAGATCATACAGCTATTGGTTTGTATATGATTAATATTAAGCTACAATGTTTCAAGTGCCTGTTTACAATACACCTTTTGGAAGGGTGTGTAATATTTACTTGTGTTTCCTCTGTGAGAAACACCATGCTCTCTGGTAAATATTATAGTATTTCTATGCTTAATAATTTTTAAATTATCATTTAAGGAAATTTTTAAAACCATGTATTTTATTTCATAAATATAAGAAATACAAAATGGAGTGTTTCAGCTTTTTTTTTGAACTTCAGTCTATAGAGGGAATGAATGTATCTCTTGGCACATGAAAAATGTGCTGGAATTTTTGGACTGTAATCTTAAGAGTTAATGGGGAAGGGTGGTTGCTTGCACACAGAGACACTGGATTTTCTGTATAGAAGCACGTATCCCTGCCATTGTAGGGCTTCTACATTCTATATTTGAACACTTATATTTTTGGGAGAATGTGTGTTTCCTCTACAAGGTTACTGTGGATGTTCTTCTTAGATATATTGATATAGGGTAAATATGAATATGTTGTATTTTTGAATGGTTTCAATGGAAAGTTTCATATCAATATATTTCATACAGAATTATTTCTACTCACACTGACATTAAAAATAAATGTAAATTTCAATTCCT
>PVIC010044139.1:0-15138 GCA_004025085.1 Thryonomys swinderianus
AAAAAAAAAAAAAAAAAGAAGAGAAATTTAACTAAACATAGGTTGGACTTCTCCACTCTTTCTCTTAAATGCTCTTTTTGTTTTTCTTTGCTTCTTTCTGGTAAGTTTCACAATTATCTTCAAGGTGATTGTTTCCGGTGAACCCAGCCACTGAGCTTTTCATTTCCACTTGGCTCTTCTTTCATCAAATTTGATCTTTATTGTTGCTATTTCTCTTCCTACACATATACTCCAGTTTAGCTCCTACTTGGTTAAGCAGAAAGCACAGTTGTTTCATTGTATCAGCAGTTCTCCCTTTCAGTCCTAGTGTTCCAACTGTACCTTTGTGGGCCTTGTCCTGCTATTTCTTCTGGTTCTCAGTCTTTCTTTTGTTCTCCTTTTGCATTTATTATCTTTTTGTGCTGCTGTTGTACTAGAACCTACTGTTTACAGGAAGTATCTGGGGCCCTGGATGAAGCTTCTTTTCCCAGAGACAACCTGTCCTTGCTCTTGCCTCGGGAGGTACAGCACCCCAGGAGGGGCCGAGGCTCCCAGGTGACCAAGCCCATGGAAACAGGGTCCAGTCCCTTTGGAAGCCAGCTCACTCTCCTCGTGAAGATACAGCCCTTTGAGTTTCTGACTGTGGTCACTCAAACTCTATTTCCCTGGGGCATTTTCTTTTTAAAGAACAAAGCTGGGCACAGTAGCACATGCCTGTAAACCCAGAACTCTGGGATGCTGAGCCAGAAGCCCAACAATTATAAGTCCTACCTGGGCAACATAACAACTGAGCAAAATTCTGTCTCAAAAGAAAAAAAGAAAAAAAGAGAGCTGGGGATGTAGCTCAAAGCAAAGGACCTGGATTCAATCCCCAGTTGCGTGGGGGGAAAAAAGACCAGAAGTCACACAATGTTCCAGACAGAGAAATCCACAGCTTTAAAGGAGGATACAACAGTAATGTCTGGGCTTTTTCTTTCTAATGCTATCAAGAAACTCATTGTCTCCTTAAGCCAAAGCCAGGTGCAATGTCAGTTTCCTTGGAACACAAACACCATATAATTTGGTAAATATTTATTAACTATCTCCCAAGAGCCAACTACTGTGATGCTAGGGCTTAAATGGTGAGAAATACAGAAACCAGCCCTCCAATGGCTGCTTAATTTCTTTCCTGGATAGAACTGGTGGCTTAAAGATTAGTTTGTTATTTTAATTTATAATTGTAAGAGTAATATAAATAATCACATTTGCATTCAGTACTGTTCCTCTGGGAGCTCAAGCTCTAGTTAGGAACAAATCATGAAACAGATCCGGTGACTGACTCGCCAGTCAGGTGTGTGGAAGGCTTTTGATGGGGGAACTAACAATCATGGATGTGTGTGCTCCATGCCCAGAGGTCGCCATCAACTCCTTACCCAAACTCCTGAAGTAGGCCTTGTTATCCCCATCTCACAGCTGAAAACCTGAGGTATAAGGACATTCTAAATCCTGCAGTGTGGTGTCAGATTCTCAATGGCTCCCAAAGACTGGGGCATCCCAGTGTCGCCACCCCTCCTCGCCTTGAGTGACCCTTTCCCTTCGAGTGGCCAGAAGCAGCGAGTCCCCTCTGACTGACAGAGTACAGCAACAAGGACAGGAGATCACCTCTCAGGTTGGTTTAGGAAAGCCTGGGGCTTCCCTCTCCTGGGTCTTCTCACCTCATTCTGAGGACTCCAGTTACCGTGTTGCCCGGTGCCCTGTGGAGAGGTCTAGAGGCACGAGGCCTGTCACAGCCAGAGAGTACACTGATGAGCCAGTCCTCTCCTCATATTGTGTGAATGGCTGAGGATTTAGCTCAATAGTACTGCACCAAACTTGGATGCACAAGGGCCGAAGTTCGATCCCTGGTACCACACACACACACACACACACACACAAAGATTCTAATGATACTTCATGAAAAACCCTGAGCTAGGTCTAAGTGAAGCACCATCAGATGCAGTCAGTAAGAAGTAATAATTACTGTTTTAAATCACTAAGCACTGGGGCACTGTGTAACATAACAGTCAGTACATGAAGCAGTCTGGTATCTGACAGGTCTGCCTTCCAGGGCATGGTTCCTGCTGGAGTTTGGATCTGGACTATTCCCTCAAAGGCCATGTGTTAAAAGGCCTGGTCCTCAGCTTGCACTGAGAGGTGGTGGGACCCTGAAGAGGTGGAGCCTAGTGGAGGACGTAAGGTAATGGGGGCATGTCCTCAAAGTGGATACTGGGACCTGGGCCCCTTTGGGTCTCTCTCTCTGCTTCCTGGTCACCATGAAGTGAGCTACATCCTTGGGTCTGCCATCTTGTGCTGCCTGGCCATCACCCCAAAGCAGTGGTCCAAGTGACTGTGGACTGGATCCTCCAAAACTTAGCCAAAATAACTCTTCTCGTCTTATATGTTTATTACCCAAGGTATTTTTCTCACAGTGCCAGAATGCAAACAGTTATACACTAACAAATAAGGAACCCTTCGGGGGGATGTGCCTTTGAATAATTTTTTTTTTCTTGAGACAGGGTCTCGCTTTGTAGTTCAGGCTGGCCCTAAACTCACTACGTAGCCCAGGCAAGCCTTGAACTCAGCAATACTCCTGCCTTTGCCTCATTACAGGCATGAGCCACAACGCCCAGCTGAATGAAAATTTTGAGAAGATTCTGTCCAATATAAGTAAAAAGAGATAAATTGGTCCTTAAACTTTTAACCCAACTTTCCCATTTTACAGTTGAGGAAATTCAGGGTGAGAGACTAATCCCAGGGCCCAAGGGTCATTTGGGTGAGATCGAGATTGGATCAGCGGCACCGTAATCTCAACTGCCAGGTAGCTGGAGACCAGCAGATTACAAATCTTCAACCCAGTCAGAGCAACCTGGAGGGGCGCTGGCGGGGGAACTCTCCATTGTGAGCTCTGGATTTGGTAACTTGCCAGCCAGAGAACTGCAAATTTGCCATGGCTTCCGGCGTGTGGACGGTAGTTCCAAAGCTAAAAGGGTGTTTAGGACTCTGAGAAATCCTTAGGAGGAAAAAGCAAAACAAAACAGAAACGGCATTCTGCAGAAAGCCTTCCCAACGCTTCCATTTTTCTCCTTTGAGTCTCCTTGGCCTGGTGCAGTGTCGCCTGTGGCCACTAGAGGGCAGCATTCACATGTCTTCACACCAGGGCATGTTTTTGTCTGGCAAATCAGCTGGATATATTAAGAAACAATTTTTAAAAATTAAAAATTTTTAAAAAATAATCCATTTGAGTTCACTTTTTTAAATAGCGAAAGTACGTGACTGTTTTGGTGGTTTTTAATTCTTAGTTTTGTCAGTGCTTATTTGCAGTACGTAATTACATTCTTCACAGAGCTGGCACTTGCACTTAACCCATTTTATTTCTTTTTAAATCTCCCCTCTCCAATCTGTATTTATAAAAGACACAAGTAGCAACCTTCTTAAGTTTCCTAGCACTCAGATAATCACTAGTATAAAATTCCAGCCTTTTCCTTTGTTTTTTAAAGTTTAACCTTCTACTTGGGAGAGGAAGCATCCATAGAAACTTGGAAAGCTAACAGTTAAAGGAAGGAAAAATACGGGAGTAGGAAAGGAAGGAGAAAAGGAGAGAAGGGAAATGATGGAGGGAGGGAGCAGCCCCTCAGCAAGAGCTGTTGCTTGTATCCTTTTAACTGAATGCAAGCTGCAGAGACCTTGTAGCTCAGCCAAGCTTCTAATCACATTATATTTTAATATTATCAGTATTACTAACCCTCTGCTGTTTGTTTGGGTTTTTTTGTTGTTGTTGAGACAGGGTCTTGCTTTGTAGTTCAGGCTGGCCCTGAACTCACTATGTAGCCCAGACAAGCCTTGAACTCAGCATTTCTCCTGCCTCTGCCTTCTGAGTGCTGGGATGACAGGCGTGAGCCACCACTCCTGGCACTATGGTATGTGGTATTGATTGCTGGTGGGTGTGAGTCATCACGGCCAGCATTGTATGTGGTTACTGGGGACTGAACCCAGGACCTTGCGCTTGTGAGGCAGGCTCCGGAACCACTGAGCTAAATCTCCGGCCCTTTCCTTTTTTTTTTTTTTTTTTTTTTTTTAAAGACAGGGTCTCGCTTTTGTAGTTCAGGCTGGCTCTGAGCTCACTATGTAGCCCAGGCAAGCCTGGAACTCAGCAATCCTCCTGTCTCTGCCTCCCGAGTGCTGGGATTACAGGCGTGAGCCACCACGCCCGGCCCTTTCCTTCTTTTAGAGGTAGGATCCCATTGTGTAATTCAGGCTGACCTCAAACACCCCACGTGATGGCCCATTCCTGTCATCCCAGCACTCCAGAGGCTGAGGCAGGAGGGTCACTGTGAGTTAAAGGCCAGCCTGGATACATAGACTTTGTCTCAAAAACAAATCAAAATAATAATAAATTTTTTAAAAAATTAATGTCAGTAAACCACCTAGGGAATTAGCTTTCCAGATTGCAATTGTCAAGGCACATGTTGAAATGGTAGTATGGTACACAATCATGATTTAGGAATATGGCCTATATTTAATTCTTAAGTTAACACTTTAACAACTGGCAAAACCCAGAGGATTTGGGGGAAAATGCCTTGTGGGTTCTTCATACTACCTCCTGGTCTTCTGTTGGCAGCAGTTAAAATATTGATCACCAGGTGACGCTGTTGCCCCAGCACGGACCTCTTTCCAACTGGAGAGACAGGTAAGGAGGCTACATAGTGCCTGGGTGCATTTTAATGAGTAAATCTGAGAATGAAACTAAATAAATGAATCGATACAATTACAGCCAGATTCTTTACCTCAGGTCTCCTCCGATTCTCGGCCTGATTTCATAGGAGGAGGAAGAGGAACACCTTATGGAAGCTGCTCTCCTGCTTTAACAGTCTGCCCGGGCTGTGACCCCAGGGCACTGAGTCCAGGGGCCCAGGCTTCCAAAGAGGCCTTGCTCCCCGGGGAGAGGGAGGAGGACTGAGCCTACAGAGGGCTGCGAGAGACCGAGCTCTGGAGTCGCGCGGGTGAGCAGAGGCTCTGCCTGTCCATTGGATAGATTTCAGCGGCAGGGGCGGTCGCAAGGCCTATTGCTGGAACCGAAGTTGCAGTCAGTGTGAAGGCTGCAGAGGGGCGGGGCCTGCACCTTCGGGCTTCCTCTACACCCGCTGGGCACAGGAAAGACAGCTCACTACCCCAGGACTACGGAAGTCAGCTCTCTGGTTTAGGGGCCATTGTAAGGTGTGGTCACAGGCGGAATTCGAACCCGTTCAGGCTGTGCAGCCCACATCTGGGGGAGTTCTTCCTGGGAGTCCAGGAGGCCGCCCACCTGATGTGGGTGCAGCTGGAACTTGGTTTACAAGGAATATAAAACAATGCAGCATCGTGGTTTAAAAAACAAAACTTCCTAGCCAGGTGTGGTAGCCTACATGCAGGATTCCAGCACTCAGAGGCTGAGGCAGGGGGATTGCTGCAAATTCAAGGTAAGCCTGTGCTACATATGGACACCCTATCTCATAAAAGCAAAAGAGACAATAAAACAACTAAGCAAACCTCTCAGGCTGCCCAGGTAAATAGGTCTGTCACTTGCTGGCTGTATAAATATGGGCCAGTTACAACTGTCCTTGCCAGGGGTCTGTGCTGTCCAGCACTGTCTACCGTTGGTAGTGAGTGACATGGCCTTCTTTGTGTGGTGTTTGGATGTTGTACCTAGCACCTCAATAAAGCGTGTCGAGTTCTCTCCAAAAGATGTAACCAGAGAAAGCTTTCAATTGGCCAGACATTTGTTTGGTTTTGTTTTAATTTATTCTATTTTCCCTGCACACACCAACTATCCTGTGAGCCACTTGTCAGCTTCACCTTGGCTATAATGAGAGAATGCATACTTTGGGCACCAATTGTGTGCTGCGCTGTGCTCTGTAGGGTGAGCACCATTCTTATCAGGGTTTTAGCTTTGGTTTTTAGCGACGAGATCTCACTCATTTAGCCCGGCCTTGAACTCACTATGTAGCCCAGATTGGCCTTAAACTGTAGGAATCCTCCCGCCTCAGCCTCTTGAGTGCTGGGATTACGGACATGTGTTGTCACGCCCAGCTATATCACTGTCCTGATCTACTCAACTACAGAAATTAAAATGTATCTAGCGAGTACATTTCCTTCAACGGTAGGAAAACTACCTGGCCCTTGGAAGTTCAGGGCTGAGGGTTGTCTGTGGCCGCAAGGGGGCGTGCACGGCTTGCGGAGCAGAGGTCTGGCGCTGTGGTTCCGGCCTCACACCTTCAGGGCCAGGGCTGGGCCTCAGAACCGCACTCAGGCCCAGGAGTTCAGTTTCACAAGACGAAAGGTTCTGTAGACAGAGGTGACGATGGCTTCACAAAAGTGTGAGCGCATCTACTGCCACTGTTTTGTTACACTTGATCTTAGCCAAAAGGTTGAGAAGCGATTGCCATGGTATTTTAATACCTTAAGAAGGGTCAGGTGTTGTGGTGGGGGAATGTGATGACGGGAAAGAGTAAATATGATTTGGAAGGAAAAAGAAATAGCATGTATATAAGGGGTGGAGTTGTGGATGGGTAGGGATATGGGTAAAAATGAGAATTAACTTCTGTCATATACTGGTACAAATTCCCCAATGTTGAGTATGATTGTGAGCTGTATATATGTACCAATAAAGAATTCAATTTTTTTAAAAAGGGTCAAGTGGCTGGGCAGGGTAGCACACGCCTACTGTCCCAGTACTCAGGGGGCTGAGGCAGGAGGATTGCAAGCTCAAGCCCTCCCTCCCTATTCCAGGACAGTGTCTTCCGGGGTAGGTGCAGGGCTCAGATCCCACAGCCAAGCCAAGACATCTGCTTGTCTCCCTCTGCTTTTCATTGCTGTGACGAAATCAGTCCGGAGGCGGACGTTTTCTCTGGCGGTTTCAGAAGTTCAGTCCATGGTTGCCTCCTTGTTGTGTAGGTGGGAAGAAGGTCTGGGGAAGGCTGCACCCCTCTGGCAGCCAGGACAGAGGGGAGAGTCAGCCCGCCCGGTGCTTCCCACACTGTAAGATCTGGTGTCCTGGAGGCCTCTTGGGTTCACATGAACCCTCGTGGCCCCCAGGGGCAACTGTGGTCTCTGGGTGTCACTTAGTCCAATCAGGATGGACCATCTCGTAAGGTTGCTGTGAACCCTTGTAGTGGGTGGGACAAAACAGAAACAAATCTGTTCTCCAGACAGAGGCATGGGTGTCTAAAATGTGGGAGGCCCTGGGTTCTGTGGAGGGCAAGGGAGCAGGCAGAGGCAGGGAGGAAGGCGGGAGAAAGAAAAAAGCATTCACGTGTAAAAGAGCTGGGTTGTGGTATACACCTGTAATTCCAGCACTTGAGAGGCTGAGGCAGGAGGATTTCCCCAAGTTTGAGGCCACGGCTACATAATGAGACCCTGGTTCAAACAAAACAAAGTAAAACAACCACAGTGCAAGTTAAAGTTGGACACAGACAGGGTCCTGTACTCTTGGGCTTCCCCGGGCATCTTGGGGACTGGACCTCTGCCTTGGCTTCTGCTAATCTGACTCCGCTGTCCCTGGAGCTCCAAGGCTCCTGCTGGTGATCTGCCCTGGCTGCCTCCTGCCATGGGCTGCTAGAGTCCAGGCCCGGAAGCATCACAGGGGCCCCAGCATTGCGCTTGGTAGCCATGGCTGGGTGACCATCCATCTAGTCTGCAGTGTGTTCCGGATGGTTTCCAGAAGCTGTGCCACGAATTGGGCCTCCGCCCTCCTGACCCGGCCACTGGGGAAGAAATGGAAACACAAGCAGAGAGAGGCTCACTGTGGACACAGCGTGGCCTGCGAAAGGTAAGGGAGCTTTAGAAAAGCCTGGGTGCCCATGAAGGGGACTCAAGGTCACAAAACAAAAAGCAGAACTAAAGTGAAGCTGGGCACGGTGGTGCAGGACTATGACCCCAGCTCCTGGGAGTCTGAGGCAGCAGGACAATTTAGCAAGAGCCTATCTTTGAAAAGAAAAAGAAGTAGAAATAGAAGCCAGTGCAAAGTGATGGTTTGTTATTGTCATTGTTGAGGTCATAAATTGCTCAGTTGGGCCTTGTACTTGCGGTCCTCCTGCCTCAGCCTCCTCAGTGCTGGGATTACAGGTGCGTGTCCTGGGCCTGGCTTGATTCAGGAGTTTGTTGTGTCACACTTAAAGATATAGGGGGAATCAGGAAGTGAAGCAAAAAGAAAAGATTAGCGAGGGGCTGGGGAAGCACTTGCCTCCCTTTCTGGGAGGGAGGTTAACAAACACCAGGCAGGGGACCTGGAACACACAGTGGCTCGAGGAGAAAGAACCTGGGAGGTAGACACCCAGCGAGGATGGGGACTGGCTCCCTGAAAGCAGGTTTTCCTCACTGACTACAGCATTTTCTCCTGTCCTGGGGAGTCGGGAAAGCAGAGGCACCTGTGCAGCCAGCTCAGCTGTCAGCTGCAGTTCGGAAGTTTCACAGAAACCACAGTGTGGCTCTAGGGACTCACTGGCCTTAGTTTTGTTTTGCTTTGTTTTTGAGTATTTCATAATCTGACCTTAGTTTTTATTGTTGTTAATGGCCTTTTTTTTTAGAGCTGTTTCAGAGACAGCCCTAGAGGTGCATACCTCTGAGTTTAGCATGTGGGAGGCTGAGGCAGGAGGATCACCACAAATTAAAGAACAGCCTGAGAAACTGTCTCAAACAAAACAAGACAAAACAAAAACCTGGTATGGTGGCTCACGCCTATAATCCCAGCACTCGGGAGGCAGAGGCAGGAAGATTGCTGAAGCTTGCCTGGGCTACATAGTGAGCTCAGGGCCAGTTTGAACTACAAAGTAAGACTCTGTCCCCCCACAAAAAAAAAAAAAAAAAAAAAGTAAAAAAAAAAAAAACGTGTTTTAGGACTGGAGATTTAACACAAATGATACCATGCCTACCTGGGAAGCACAAGGGCCCAAATTCAATCCCCAGTACTGGGAAAAAAAAAAAAAAAAAAGGTGTTTTAGGTTTACAGAAAAAACTGAGCAGAAAATACAAAGCTCTGATTTCCCAGTTTCCTCTATTTAATATTTTGTACATTTCTTATAACTGATAAACCAATAGCATTACATTATTTTTAACTAAAATCCATAGTTTTTTGTGAGTTGGGAACATATTAAATAAAAAATGGATGTTTTCACAGATAACAGATCATAGATACAGAGAATCAGTGGTTCCTGAGGAGATACATGATTCAAAAAAATCCATAATTCCTCTTTCTCAGGAAAACACAGATTTTAAACAGCTTTAAAAAAAAGTCCTTTCGGCTGTGGGATTTGCTTTCTACAGTAATTTGGGCTTCTCAGGAGTAACAATTAGAGCTGGGTGTGGTGGTGCACACCTATAATCTCAGTATTTAGGAGGTTGAGGCAGGAGGATCGTGCAAATTTGAAACTAGCCTGTGTTACATAGTGAGTTTAAGGCCATTCTGAGCAATTTAGGGAGATGCTGTCTCAAACTTAAAAAAAATAAAGGCTGGGCTGTAGCTCAGTGGTAGGACCCTCCTGGGTTGAATCCCCAGTACTACAAAAAAACAAAGCAAAGGTTGTACTGAATGCCACCTACCAGTTAAAATGGTCAGTTTTATGTCATGGGTATTTTGCCATACAAAAAACAGTTAAGTATTACCCAGAGCCCAGGCACAGGACCTGGCGTAGAGCTCAGGGGCAGAGTTTGAGCTGAGCTGTGGAGGATAGGACTGGGGTAGGGTTAGGAGGTGGTGTCTGACTGGAGGAGGTTACTGGGGGTGTTTCTTTCCCAGGCTCCTCCCCACTCTTCACTGCCTGCAGATCCTACTGGATGAGTGTCTCTCTTCTGCCATGTGGACCTGCCTAAAAAATAGCAGACTGTGGGCTGAGACTTGAGCCAAAATGAATCAATCCTGCCTTAAGCTGTGGGTGTCCCAGTGATAAGAAAGTGACTGAGACAGCCGCACAGACACCACTCATCCCCAAGGAAGAAAGCTATGCACCTCCCAAATAAGCAAGATGTGGCCCCAAGCTGCTTCTTATCAAAGCCAGTACTGACTTTCAGAGGAGAGATGTGGTCAGGGCTCTGTTCAGACACACAGGCCCCTCCTAAGGGGGTAGGTGGAAAAGCCTCAGGAAGGGGTTGCTTTTAGTCTTGTTATCATTGTTTTGTTTTGTTGAGATAGAGTCTCTAGTTGTAGCCCAAGTGATACTCCTGCTTCAGCCTCATGATTGGTGGTTTGGTGATCATGAATTTCTCCAGGTGTTCTTTGTCATGGAAGTATATTATTTCTCCATTGATTTTGAAAGATAGTTTTGCAGGGTACATCAATCTGGGTTGGAGATATTTTTCTTTTAGAATGTAAAATATTTCCAAAGCCCTCCTTGACTTGAGGGTTTGTATTGAGAAGTCTGCTGTGATTCAGACAGGGTTTCCTTTTTAGGTGATCTGTTTCTTTTCTCTAACAGCTTTTAACATTATGTTCTTACGTTGAATTTCTGCGGTCTTGACTATTACATTCCTTGGTGTAGATTTTTATTATTATGGCTGTTTGGAGTTCTCTGAGCCTCATTTATCTATATGTCAAATAGTTTTTTTAGACAGGGTCTTGCTTTGTAGTTCAGGCTGGCCCTGAACTCACTATGTAGCCCAAGTTAGCCTTGAACTCACAACAATCCTCCTGCCTCTGTCTCCTGAGTTCTAGGGTTACAGGCGTGAGCTACCATGCCCGGTGTTGTGATATGTGGTACTGGGGATCGAACTCAGGACCCTGTGCTTGCCAGACAAATGTCAGAACCACTGGGCTAAATCCCCAGCCCTGTATGTCAAATTCTTCTTCCCTGCTTAGAAAGTTTTCTGCAATTACTTCTGTGAACAAGTTTTTATTTGTTTGTGCTAGTTCCTGCTTTTTCATTGATTCTAATCAATCTTATGTTATCTTTTTTTGTATCATCTAGTAGCTGTTGGATTGTTTTTTTTTTTTGTGGTACTTTGCTTTTTTTTTTTTTTTTTTTTTTGGAGACAGGGTCTTGCTTTGTAGTTCAGGTTGGCCCTGAGCTCACTATGTAGCCCAGGCAAGCCTGGAATTCAGCAATCCTCCTGTCTCTGCTTCCTGAGTGCTGGGATTACAGGCGTGAGCCACCATGCCCAGCATTGGGGTATGTGGTGTTGATTACTGGTGGGCGTGAGTCATCACACCCAGCAGGCACCAGAACCACTGAGCTAAATCTCCAGCCCTATTTTGCTATTTTTAAGAAATCTTTCTTTTCATGATGTTACCCACAGTCCTGGCTTCTACACCTGATATTCTGTCCTCACACTGGCTTATTCTGTTACATATACCTTCAGTGGAATTTTTATCTCTTGGATATCTGTTTAAATCTGTCTCATGGATTCTGTTTCTTTCCTATATTGGGTGTTCATGGTTCCAGTCATTTTCCTAAGCTCTTCTATTTTTTTAATTTCTATCTGCTCTAGAGTCACTAACTGCTGAGACAAAGTACCTGACACTCAAAGTTTAAAGAAGGAAGGATTTAATTAGCTCACAGTTTGTAGAGGTTTCAGTCTACAATCAGCAGGCTGCAAGACAGAGTGGCACATGGCAGAGAGTCTTCTTGGAGGAGAGACAGTCCATGGTGCCCACACAGTAGCAAAAGCAACAAGGGACATTAGCAGCATCTTTCTTCCTCTTTTTTCTGCATCCAAACTACCAGTATTAGGGTGGTTCCAAACCAATCACTCATATGTAGTGGTTTAGTAATCATATGCCTTTAATCTCAGCATCACACATTCCATATTCCATCATCTCTGAAAGAGATTACAAAGGTTTTTGGGGGACATCTAACACAAGCCATAATATGACCCATATCTTTCATTGTGGTCACCAACTTTGTAGTTATTTGAGAAACTACTTCTGATTTGATTTTTTTCTAGAGCCTCATTCATCTACTTTGTTACTTCCACTGTTACCACTTCAGAGAGTCCAGGTGGGTGGCTTTTGAATTGTTCCACCTCATTGCATCCTGGGTTTGCCTTTGATGAGCTGGAAGCTTAGGGTTCCATTTTGCTTTTGTGTCTTCTTATTTTCTATTTTTAAAAACTGAGTTCCTAGATTGATGTTTGTAAATTGCTTATGGCAAGTAGATCTATTGCTAGTATTTAGAACTCTTAGGAAATGACTTATTCCTTAGAAATGTCTTCCAGGTGTAGCTGGCCTTTGGGTTTTGAATCTGGCATAATATCCTTCTTCAATTTATTGGGGAAGAAAAGCTGCTGCCTATTTGGAATAGCCCTGGTTTTTGGCACTGGCCTCTCCTATTGTTTGATCCTTAGGAAAGCTCAGTCTTGGCATATTAGAAAGAACAACTGACTAACCTATTATGTCATATTTGCTAAAGTAGTACAGTCACCAATAACATTAGCATCAAACACAGCCTAGCAAATGACAACTAGTAACTATAAACTTGCCACCTTTAACTGTAACTGTATGTGCATTTTGTTATATAACAAAATCTAAAACTAGAAAATTGTATACAGTAAACATGTCCTCAGTATGGTGATTTTACCATAGGGGAGTAAATTTAAAAGGGGTTGGAAGGGAAGTTGAGAAACAGAAGAAGAGGAAGGGATTAGAAGCAAGGCTGGAGGGCAAAAGAAGATTACACAAACTTTGGGAAATTGGTAAAAAGGGCAGGAGGGAAAGAAAGAAGAAATAAATACAAGAACAGAACAAAACAACAACAAAACTAGAAACTATGTTCACACTCATAAAAAGTAAGAACAATCAGGACCAGGGATTTAGTTCAGGGGTTCTGGCAGCTGCCTTGGAAGTGCAAGGTCCTGAGTTTGATCCCCAGTAACCACATACCACAGTGTTGGGTGTGATGGCTCACGCCCGTAATCCCAGCACTCAGGAGGCAGAGGTGGGAGGATTGCTGAGTTCGAGGCTAGTCTAGGCTACATAGTGAGGTTAGGGCCAGCCTGAACTTCAAAACCAGAGCCTGTCTCAAAAAACAAAACAAAACAAGGGGCCAGGGATTTAGTTTAAGTGGTACCACGCCTATTTTGGAAGCACAAGGGCCAGAGTTCGATTTCCAGTTCTGTAAAACAAAACAAAACACCTTAAAAATAAGAAAAATTTGAGAAATGCCTACATCAAAGTGTGTCTCTGCAGTCACTGGAAGACAAAACAAACAGAGTCTAGATCCATGTTGATTAATTCCAGCAAACTGGCCATAGATTTATGGTGGAGCACTGGATAATCCCAGCAAATCTGCACTTTTATTTCTGAGGCTCAAACTGGTTTCCAGTTGTGAGGCTGGAACTCAAGTTTGTTCAGCCTGCAGCACTGTGTGTCTCCTGCCAATTTGACCTGGGTTTCCACCCAACCCTGGTGGAGTCACACCCAGGTGCTCTGAGTTCTGAGCTCAGTTGGCCCCTCTCCGAGATGGCTGCAGGCCAGTTGCACTCTCCTGAGGGACAGCTGAACCTGAAGAACTCACCAGCCACTGCAGCTTGTTCTGTTCCACTGGTGCATTTCTCCATGCAGGCCTCTGGGTTGCCACAGTTGCTGTGGGTCAGCAGGTTTGAGCTGCCCTCCCATGCAGCTAGTCAGAGTTTGGGAGAAAGCACCACTTGCCACATCCTACTTTGTTGAAATATCCTCACTCTCCCTTTAGGCTTCAATTTTCATTTCAGCTGGGGATTTAGCTCAAGTGGTACTGCACCTACCTTGGAAGCACAAGGGCCCAAGTTTGATCCCCGCTACTAAAAAAAAACCCAAACAACCCCAAACAAAACAAAATTCTCACTTTAGAGTCTTGCTGGGTCTCAGGGACCCACTTTCCTCTTTCTCTCTTCTTCATTTTTCTGTATTCTACCATTTGGACACCACCACTTTACCTGGTGAGGATGGTAGCATTACAGCATGTGCCACCACACTGACTTTAGAAAGGATTGCTTTCAGGCACTTGGGTTTGGGAGCACCTCCTCCTAAGCCAGCCACCCATCACCAGTGAGCTGGCACCCAGCGGGAATATCCTCCTAGGTGATCCCTGTAGTACATGAATGGGATCCATTGGTCAAAGATCCCTCTGCCCCAACTGTTTTCCCCAAAGGGCCGCAACTTTCCCTGCTGTTGGTATTGACAATGACCTGGCTTTGTCTCTGTGCAGACCTCTTGTCCTTTCCACAGTAACACACCAAGGACTGAGTGATGCCATTTTAGACCTCACCATCAACAGCTGAGCTTCCCAATGGCAGGACAGAACCTCACCCCCACTATACCCATCCAGCTACCACATAGTTGAAAGTCAGTTTTGCCTTTTCAAAGATGGTTTCTCATCCACAGATTCCCAAGGTATCAACCACTGGGTGACTGTCATTAAACTAAATGATAAAGTGTGGTGCTACAAGCCTGTAATTCCATGAGTCAGAAGGCTCAGTCAGGAGGCTCACCATGAGTTCAAAGTCAACCTTCACTACATAGGAAGACCTTGTCTCAAAAGATGTATGGATGGATGGATATCATAAAAGTGAAAGAGCCTAAACCAGTGGCTGGCTTATAGTTCTGCTTGCATTCTACCTCCCATAGCTTTGAATATCACATAACTACAGTCTTTATCCCCCCCCCCCTTTTTCTTCTTTTTTCAGACAGGGTCTCGCTTTGTAGTTCAGGCTATCCCTGAACTCACTATGTGGCCCAGGCAAACCCCGAACTCAGCAATCCTCCTGCCTCTGCCTCCTGAGTGCTGGGATTACAGGTGTGAGCCACCACACCCAGCATTATGGTGTCAGGGTTTGAACTCAGTACCTTGTGCTTGCCAGACAGACACTGGAACCACTGAGCTAAATCCCAGAGCCCTGCAGTCTTTATTTCCATATCCTTGGTTTTAGTTTGATCAAAAGAACAAGTAAAAACTTGTTTACCATCAAGTTATAGCTGTTGTTTTAAGAAATAGTCATGTAGGGCCGGAGGGTTAGCTCAGTGGTTCCGGCACCTGCCTTGCAAGCACAAGGACCTGAGTTCAATCCCCGGTAACCACATATAATGCTGGGCGTGGTGGCTCACGCCTGTAATCCCAGCACTCGGGAGGCAGAGACGGGAGGATTGCTGAGTTCGCGGCGGCTTGCCTGGGCACCATAGTGAGCTCAGGGCCAGCCTGA
>PVIC010044140.1:0-15123 GCA_004025085.1 Thryonomys swinderianus
ATATATATCATATATATGTATAAAACATGATATATTCACATTGATCTATCTATATCTATCTCACATTTTCTTGATCAATTCATCCATTGATGAACACTTAGATTTTCTCCCTACATCCTTAGGCATTATAAATGATGCTGCAATGAATATGGTGTAGGTACTGCACTGACATACTGATTTCATTTTCTTTGAATATATACCCAGAAGTGGGATTGCTGGAGCATATTTAAATTTTTGAAGGACTCTACATTGTTTCCCCTAATCCATAATGGTTGTACTAAGTTACATTTCCATCAACAGTGCAAACAACCTCGCTAATACTTGTTATCTCTAGTCCTTTTGATACTAGCTATCCTAATATATATGATGTGATACTGTACCATACTTTTGATTGCATTTCTCTGATAATTAGTGACTGTGATGGTTAAGCCGAACTGTTCAATTTGACTACCTTGGGACCTGCTTCATGCATTAGCAAAACACACTTCTGGGTGTGTCTGGATAGGTCATGGAGGCAAGATCTGGGGGTCTGTATCTGGTCCCTGGCCCCTGCTTGGTTGCTATGAACTAAACAGCTTGCTTCTGCCATGATTTTTTGGGGGGAGCCAGATGACCATGGACTGAATCTCCTGAAACAGCCAAACAAAGGTCTCTTCCTTCAAGTTGTAGGTAATTCATTTCAACAATAGGAAAGCTGACAAATACAGTCATATTGAGCAACTTTTATATACCTGTTATTCATTTAGATGCCTTCTTTGGAAAAACATCATTCTAGTCTTTCTAGTAGTTTTAGATTGGGTTATTTATGTTATTGCATTTTGTCATTGAGTTAATAATCTTGAATATTTACTGTTCATAAATATGGTTGGCAAGTGTTTTCCCCCATTCTTTGACTGTATGTTGCTTTACTGATAGTTTCTATGCTGCACAAAGAAACCTTTAGTTTGATTTCATCTCATTTGTCCAGTCCTGCTTAGGTTCTTTATGCCTTTGGTATCACAGCCAAAAAACTGCCAAGACCAATGTAAAGGAGCTTTTCCTCTTGTTTTCTTGCAGGAGTTTTAGATCTTACATTTAAGATTTTAATCCACTTTTAGTTAACTTTTGTTTATGTGTGAGAAAGGATTCATTTATATTCTTTTGTGGGCAGATATAGATTTCCCAACTCCATTTCTTGAAGAGACTTCCCTTTTCCTACTGTGTGTATAGTCTTTGCATATTGTCAAACACTAGATGATCACATAAACATGGATTTCTGGGCTTCTATTTGGTTCCATTAATCTATGCTGTGTGTGTGTGTACGTGTGTGTGTTACTGGGACTGAACCCAGGGCCTTTGGATGAGACAGGTTCTCACTAAATTGTTAAGTTGCCTAGGCTGGGGTCAAACCAATGATCTTCCTACCTTAGCTTCCCAAAGCGCTGGAATTATAGTTGTGTGCCACCATGTCTGGCTAATTACCTGTTATTTTTTAAATGTCAGTACTGTGTTGTTTTGTTTACTAAAATTTTGTTATATAGTTTGAAATCAGGGACTGTGTTGTCTCCAGCTTTATTCTTCTTTTTCAAAATTGTTTTTGCTATTGTGAATTTTTTCTATTTCTATGAAAAACACCAGTGGATGGCCGGATATTTAGCACAGTGGTTCCAGCGTTTGCCTTGTAAGCGCAAGGTCTCAAGTTTGATCCCTGGTAATCACACAGCACAATGCTGGGCATGGTGACTCATGCCCACCAGCAATCAGTACCACATACCACAATGCCAGGTGTGGTGACTTATACCTGTAATTCCAGCACTTGGGAGGCAGAGGCTGGAGGATTGCTGAGTTGGAGGCTTGCCTGGGCTACATAGTGAGTTCAGGGCCATCCTGAACTACAACGTGAGACACTGTCTCAAAAAAAAAAGAAAAACACCAATAAAATTTGGATTGACAGTATCTGTACATAGCTGTCGGTAGTATATGAACAGGAGAAATAATTTAATTATTTGTGTCTTCTACCCTAGCTTTCATCAAGTCTTACAATTTTTTTCTTTCTTCTTAAAAATACTGTTTTATAGTTTTTCTATATTTAAAAATTTAAAACATTTTAAATTGATTTTATCGGTACATTTTATATATACATTATTATCACATTCAACATTAAGGATTTTTAATATACTGATCTTTCACTTCCTTCATTAAATTTATTCCTAAGTACTTTTAAAAAGTGCTGTTTTCAGTGCCAGGTGTGGTGGCTCACACCTGTAATCCCAGCACTCGGGAGGCAGAGACAGGAGGATTGCTGAGTTCAAGGCTTGCCTGGGGTTACATAGTGAGCTCAGGGCCAGCCTGAACTACAAAGCGAGACCCTGTCTCAAAAAAAAAAAAGTTGCTGGGCGTGGTGGCTCATGCCTGTCATCCCAGCACTCGGGAGGCAGAGGCAGGAGGATTGCTGAGTTCGAGACTTGCCTGGGCTACATAGTGAGCTCAGAGCCAGCCTGAACTACAAAGTGAGACCCTGTCTTAAAAAAAAAAAACTGCTGTTTTGAATAGCATAATTTTCTCAATTTCTTTTTCTGATGGTGTGCTGGTAAGCATTCTGCCACTATAGCAAATACCTGAGATCACTAACATAAAAATGAAAGGTGTATTTTGGGTTAGTATTTGGAAGTTCTGGCCCATGGCTGGGTGGATCCATGGTTCAGGCCTGTGGCAAAGTGCACAGCACGATCAGGAGTTCAGGGCAGAATGGAACTGCTCACTTCACGGCCAAGAAGCCAAAGAGAAGAGGAAGGTGACAGGGGTCCCTCTATTCCTCAAGCACTGCCCTAAATGACCCCACCACCTCTCCCTAGGCACTGCCTCCTAAAGGGGTCAGCATCTCCTGATAGCACCTGCCTAGGGACTGAACCTCCAAACCATGGGCCGCTGGGGCTATTAAGATCCAAACTATGGCAGATAGTCTGTTAGTAGCCACTTATACCAGGAGGAATTTTGGAAAAGTCACAAATATGTGGAAATTAAATAACACAACGGACCATGGAGGACATCAAAAGAGAAATGAAGGTTTATTTAATTTTATTAAAATTTAATTTGCTTTTATTAGTACATATTTGCAGTACATGCAGTTTACAATCATCTTGGAGGAATGGGTATGTATACATAATATAACTTCTTTCTTTTTTTAATCCCTTTCCCTCTCCATCCTTCTCTCCTTTACTTCCCTTTCCCCCATTTGATTCTTGGTGATATTAATATTAGCTCATGTTTATGGCATATAATGTTTATATATATTGAAGTTTTCAGGTTCTTGTACATAGCATACTTTTTGTTTTTGTTTTTGAGACAGAGTCTCACTTTGTAGTTCAGGCTGGCCCCGAGCTGACTATGTAGCCCAGGCAAGCCTCAAACTCAGCATTCCTCCTGCCTTTGCCTCTTAAGTGCTGGGGTTACAGGTGTGACCCACCACCCCCAGTACTGTGGTATGTGGTACTGATTGCTGGTGGATGTCAGTCACTATGCCTGGTATTGTTGTATGTGGTTACCAGGGATTGAACTAGGGACCTTGCACTTGCTAGTTAGGCACTGAAACTACTGAACTAAATCTCCGAACCCACAGCATACTTTTATTCTACTCATTTTCCTTTTCCCTTCTCTCTACCCTCCATCCTTAGACTCTTGGATTTTTTTTCCCATTTGCAAGGGATTCATCCCTTTGCTTCCTTCTATTCTTCCTTTACTTTTGTCTTAGTTTGTAGTTTGCATTACTGAAATAAGAAATATCATATAGTTAAGCTTGTGTGTCTGGTTTATTTCACTCAACATTTTATTTTCCAAATGCATCCACTTTCCTACAAAGGTCTCAAACTTGTCCTTCTTTATAGTAGTAGTATTATTAGTAGTATTATAGTAGTAGTATTCCATTATGTATAGATGACTCATTTTCTTTATTTAACTGTCTGTTGATATATAGGGTGCTTCCAGGATCTAACTATTATGAATTGTGTTGCTATAAACATTAGTATGTATGTACAGTACTGCTGTTGTATGATGTCTTTTTTTTTTTTGGTGGTACCAGGGATCAAACTCGGGCCCTTGTGCTTCCAGGGTAGGTGCGGTACCACTTGAGCTAAATCCCTGGCCCTGATGTCTTTTTTATTAGTATTTTATTGGTACATTATATATACACATCACAATTACACTTTACATTGAGAATTTATACCAGTATATGACACAACTTAATTCTCATTTTTCTCCTTCCCCTACCCACCCTACCTCCCCCTGCCCCTATATACACAAGCGTTGTTTCCCTTTTTTTTTTGAGACAGGGTCTCACTTTGTAGTTCAGGCTGGCTCTGAGCTCACTATGTAGCCCAGGCAAGCCTCGAACTCAGCAATCTTCTTGTTTCTGCCTCCTGAGTGCTGGGATTACAGGCGTGAGTCACCACGCCTGGCACTGTGGTATGTGGTATTGATTGCTGGTGGTAGTGAGTCTCCATGCCCAGCATTGTATGTAGTTTCCGGAGATTGAACTCAGGACCTTGTGCTTGCAAGGCAGGCGCCGGAACCACTGAGTTAACCCTCCAGCCCTCCTTTTTTTTAACCATCAATTTTTTCTTTCTTCATTATTTACCCCTAAACCCCATTTCCTTTTGAATGTTTACTATTTCACAATATCAATCATGCATTCTAGAACACAGTTTCTCATACCAGAGAAAATTTATGATATTTACACATCTGTGACCTATTTATTTCACTTATGAGTATGTCCTGAAGGTATGTCAATTTCAGTATAACTGATTCAATCTCATCATTCTTTATGGCAGAGTAATACTCCATTTTATTAAAGAACCCACATCTTCTTTATCCAGTCTAGAGTTGATGGGCATTTGGGTTGTTTCCAAGATGTATGATGTCTTAAGTGCTTTGCAGAATAGCTGAGAAGGGATATAGCTCAGTTATATGGAATTTCTAATTTTATTTCTTTGAGAAATTTCCATATTGATTTCCATCATGGTTGTACTAGTTTGCATTCCCACCAACAATGTAGGAGGGTTCCTTTTTCACCACAGCCTCTTTAGTATTTGTTATTTTTGACTTCATGATGATTGCCATTCTTTCTGGAGTAAGATAGAATCTTAGCATTGTTTTAATCTGCATTTTTCTAATGCCCAGAGATATTGGATTTTTTTCATATATTTATTGACCATTGGTTCTTCTTCTTTATTAAGTTCTTCTGTTAATTTTATTGCCCAATACATTTAAAAGAAAAAAACCCACACCTTAAAGGATGTAGCAAATACATTTTAAAAGAGATTTATATCAAAATACCCAAATTAAGAAAAATAGACGTTTGGGGCTGGTAATATAGCTCAGTGGTAGATAGAATACTTGTCTAGTATATATAAAGTGTTGGGTTCCATCCCCCATACAACACAAACACATAATTGCAAACAAACAATGTTACTTTGACTCTAAAACATCAAGAATTAGAAAAAGAAGAATAAAGCCTAAAGGGAGCAGTAGGGAAGAAGAAGTAATAAAGAAGAGAGCAGAAATAATTGAAATAGAGCTAGAAAGGCAATAGAAAAGAACAGTGAAGCCAGGTGTGATGGCACATGTGTGAGATCACAACACTTAGGAGGCTGAGGCAGGAGGATTACTGAAAGTTTGAAGCCAGCCAGGGATACATGGTAAGCTTAAGTCCAGCCTAACCTACACAGCAAGACCCTGTCTCAAAAATAAAATCCAAAGAAGAATGAAATATTGAGAACAGAGAAAAGAAACAAACCACATAGAAAGGAAAGCCCAAAAGAATCACATCAGACTTTTCAACACAAACACTGAAGTCAAGGAAAGCCTGGAGTGAAGTATATCAAACTCTAAAAGAATACAACCTCCAACCTAGCTTGATGTATCCTGCACAACTATCTTTCAAAACTGATGGGGAAATAAGATACTTCCACAACAAAGAACACCTCAAAAACTTCATAAACATAAAGCCTGCACTCCAGAAAATTCTAAAGGATATCTTGGGAAAAAAACCAAAACAATGAAAGTCACAAACCCATGAGACCCAGCAGAGGAGATCCATTGTGCAAGACAGGAAACTAAATGGAAAAGGGTAAAAGCAAAAAATAAAGGAGCCAAGAAAAGGAAAACACCATGACAGGTCACAATCAGTCCATTTTGGTCATAACCATTAATGTCAGTGGCCTCAATGTACCAATTAAAAGACACATACTGGGGCTGGGGATTTAGCTCCGTGGTTCCAGCACTTGCCTCACAAGCACAAAGTCCTGAGTTCGATCCCCAGTAACCACATACAATACTGGGTGTGGTGACTCATGCCCACCAGCCATCAGTACCATATATGACAGTGCCTGGTGTGGTGGATCATGCCTGTAATCCCAGCACTTGGGAGGCAGAAGCAGGAGGATTGCTGAGGTCTAGGCTGGCCTAGGCTACATAGTTCAGAGTCAGCCTGAACTACAAAGCAAGACCCTGTCTCCAAAAAGAAAAAATAAAATGAAATAAAGTGAAATAAAATAAAATAAAAAGACACAGACTGGCAGAATGGATTAAGAAGCAAGACCCTACACTTTGCTGCATATAAGAAACACACCTAATTCAGAAAGCAAACCATAGACTGAAAGTAAAACAATGGAAAACAATTCTCCATGCAACAGGAAACTGCAGAAGTGGCTATCCTATTTGCAGATAAAATAGACTTCAAACTCAAACTGATTAAGAGAGACAAGAAGGACACTACAGTCTCGTAAAGGGAATAATCCAAGAGAAAGAAATGACATAAATATTTATGCACGAAATTATAATGCACCCAACTATATAAAACAAATATTAATCAATATGAAAACCTAGATAAGTACTAATATAATAGTAGAACGGAACTTCAATACCCCAGTGTCACAAAGAGACAGATCAACTGTACAAAAAATCAATAAGGAAATACTTGAGTTAACCCAAACTTTTGAACAAATGGACTTAATTGATGCCTATAAAATATCGCAAGTCCAAAGTCAGAACACATATTCTTCTCAGCTGCTCATGGGTCAGTCTCCAAAATAGACTACATGCTAGTTCACAGAACATGTTTAAGTGAATGCAAAGGAACTGAAGTTATCTCCTGTATGCTGTCAGACCATAGTGCCTTGAAATTGGAGCTCAATAACAAAAAAAATTCCAAGATTCTCACAAACATATGGAAACTGAATAACACTCTAATGGGTTAGAGAAGAAATTAAAGTTTCTTCAATTAAATGATAATCCCAGTGCAACACACAGGAATTTATAGGATGCAATGAAAGCAGTTCAACGAGGGAAATTCATAGCAGTCAATACCTACATGAGGAAAAGAGAGCAAGCTCAAAAAAAAATCTAATGCTGAGCCTCAAGATACTAGAAAAAAAGGAGCAAGACAAACTCAAAGCTCATGTTAGGGAGGAGATTATAAAGAGTAGAAATCAATGCAATGGAGACTAAGAGAATGATACTAAAAAAGCAATGAATCAAAGAGTTGGTTCTTTGAAAGGATAAACAAAATCAACAGACCCTTTAATCAACAGACTTCTTTAATTTCTTCTGTGACCCACTGGTTTTTCAGCAGAGTGTTGTTGAATTTCCAACCTTATCAAACAAAGGAGGGAAAAGGCTCAAATCCATGGTATTAAGAATGAAAAGGGGGAAATCACCACAGATCCAGCAGAAGTCCAGAGAATAATAAACACCTACTTTGAAAATTTGTACTCCAATAAGATGGAAAATGTAGAAGAAATGGATAGATTTCTAGGTACATATGAATTTCCAAAGTTGAACGAAGAAGATATAAAAATGTTAAACACCCCAATATCAATCTGTGAAACTGAAAATGTAATAAAAAAAACCTACTGATAAAAAAAAGCCCTGGTCCTGATGGCTTTACTGTTTAATTCTACAAAACTTTTAAAGAAGAGTTAACACCACTAGTTCTCAAACTCTTTAATGAAATCAAAAGGGAAGCAAAACTTCCAAATTCATTCCTGGAAGCAATATTACATTGCTTTTAGAAGGAAAAAAAGACCCAACCAAAAAAGAGAACTACAGACCAATCTCCCTAATGAACATGGATGCAAAACTCCTCAATAATATACTGGCAAATGGAATACAAAGAATCATCAAGAAGATCGTACACCCTGTCCTAGGTGGATTCATCCCTGGGAGGCAAGGATGGTTCAACTACATAAATCAATAATGTAATACACTATATTAACCGACTCAAGGATAAAAAACATATGGTCATCTCAATAGATGTAGAAAAAGCATTCAACAAATTCCAACATCCATTCATGATCAAAACCCTACAGAAAATTGGAATAAATGGAGTTTATATCAACCTAATAAAAGCTATTTAGAAGAAACCAACAACCAGTATCATTCTAAATGGTCAAAAACTGAAACCTTTCACACTAAGATTAGGAATAAGATAAGGATGTTCACTATCACCACTCCAGTTCAATATAGAGCTAGAAACATTAGCCACATCAATTAGACAAGAGAAGGAAATAAAAGGATTAAAGACAGAAAAGGAAGAAGTTAAACTCATTATTTGCTGATGACATGATACTCTATAGATAGAAGATCCTAGAAAGTCAACCAAAAGACCATTAGACTTAATCGGCAAATTTAGTAACATAGTCAGATACAAGATCAATTGCAAAAGTTGATAGTCTTTTTATACACAAATAACAGACTCACTGAGAGAGAAATTGCGAAGTCAATCCCTTTCACAATAGCATAAAAAAAAGAGAAATATCTAGGAATCAATCTAACAAAGGAGGTAAAAGACCTCTCCTCTGAAAACTATAACACTCTGAAAAGGGAGATTGAAAGGAATATGAAAAAATGGAAAGACATCCCTTGTTCTGAGATAGGAAGAACTAATATTGTCAAAATGGCTATACTTCCACCACTATTGTATAGATTCAATGCAATACCGATTGAAATCCCAACAGTATATTTCACAGATCTAGAGATAATAATCCAAAAATTCATCTGGAATCACAAGAGACCTAGAATAGCAAAAGCAATTCTAGGCAACAAGGACATGGCAGGGGGTATCATGATCCCCAATTTGAAACTATACTACAAAGCCACTGTGATAAAAATGGTATGGTACTGGCAAAGTAACAGACCCAAGGACCAGAGGAATAGATTAGAAGTTCCAGAATCAACTTCAGATACACTTTGCCACCTCATCTTTGACAAAGGAGCCAAATATCCTCAATGGAGGAAAGACAGCATCTTTAATAAGTGGTGCTAGAAAAACTGGGCTTCAACCTGCCAAAGACTAAAGCTAGATCTATCTCTTTCATTGTGTACTAAACTTAAAATCAAAGTGGATTAGAGACCTACATATTAAAACACAAACATTATACCTTCTGCAAAAGAGGCTAGGTAGAACTCTTGGAGACGTTGGCTTAGGGAAAGATTTTATGAACAAAACCTCTACAGCACAAGAACTAGCAGAAGGGATCAACACATGGGATCTCTTCCAATTAAAAAGCAAAAGAAACCATTGGCAGAGTGAAAGACAATAAAAAAATTGGGAAAAAAATTTTTACCAGCGGTTTTTCAGACAAAGGGCTAGTATTTAGAATATACAAAGAGTTTAAAAAAATAAGTCCCACCAGGCATGGTGGCTCATGCCTGTAATCCCAGCACTCGGGAGGCAGAGACAGGAGCACTGCTGAGTTCGAGGCTTGCCTGGGCTACATAGAGAGCTCAGAGCTAGCTGAACTACAAAGCGAGACCCTGTCTCAAAAAAAAGAGTCCCACCCAAATTTAAAGACCCAATTTAAAAATGGGCATCTGAAATGAACAGACACTTTTCAAAGGAAGAAGTAAAAGCAGCTAAGAAGCATATGAAGATATGTTCAGCATCACTAGACATTCAAGAGATGCAGATGAAAACACAACAGATTTCATCTCACTCCACAAAGAATGGCTGCTATCTAGAAATTAACCAGCAATAAATGCTGGTGAGGCTATGGGGAGAAAGGAACCCTTCTCCACTGTTGGTGGGAATGTAGACTGGTACAACCATGGATGGAGATCAGTGTGGAGATTCCTCAAAAAACTAGGATTACAGATCCCATTTGACCCTGCTCTTCCCTTGCTAGGTATATACACAAAAAAATTAAATGATTCATATTACAGTGGGACGTTTGTGCTCCCATGTTCATAGCAGCTCAGTCTGTGATAGCTAAATCTTGGAAACAATGCAAATGCTCATCAACTGGAGACTGGATAAAGAAGATGTGGTTTTTCTATAAAATGGAGTATTACTATGCCATAAAAATGATAAGTTTGGGGCCGGAAAGTTAGCTCAGTGATTCCGGCACCTGCCTCGCAAGCACAAGGACCTGAGTTCAATCCCCAGTAACCACATATAATGCTGGGCGTGGAGACACGCCCACCAACAATTAACACCACATACCACAGTGCCGGACGTGATGGCTCACGCCTGTAATCCCACCACTCGGGAGGTAGAGACAGGAGGATTGTTGAGTTCGCGGCGGCTTGCCTGGGCACCATAGTGAGCTCAGGGCCAGCCTGAACTACAAAGCGAGACCCTGTCTCCAAAAAGAAAAAAAAAATGATACGTTTGAGTCGCTTATACTCAAGTGGACGTACCTTGAGGACATACTCATAAGTGAAATAAATAGATCACAGGCTTGTAAATACTGTATCTTTTCTCTGGTATGAGAAACTGAAGATGTAAATGAGTTCTGGAATATATGATAGATATTGTGAAATAGAAAATATTCAAAGGGAAATGGGGTGTAGGGGTAAGTAACAAGGGGAAAGAAAAAATGAGAGGTAATAAAAAAAGAAACAAGCTTATGTGTAGGAAGATGGGAAAAAATGAGAATTAAATCATGTCATATACTGGTACAAATTCTTAATATTGATTGTGATCATGATGTGTATATATAATGTATCAATAAAGACTAAAATAAAAAAGATTTAAAAAGATAAAACATAAAAACAAAAAAATCAGTGAAACTGAGACTTGTTTTTTTTTTTTAAAGATCAACAGATTTGACAAAATTAGCTAAACTAACCAGAGGTGGGGGGAGAGGGAGGGAGGAAGATGGGGGAGAGAAGTCAACTAAATAAACTTATAAATGAAGGTAGAGACATTACAACAGATACCAAAGAAATACTGAGGATCATAGTAGACCTCTGTAAATAGTTATTTGCTAGCAAAAGATGTAACTTAGAAGAAATGGACAATTGACCAGCAATGTACAATCTACCAAAACTAAGTCAGAAAGACACAGAAAGGCTGAAAAGTATAATGATTAACAAGATCAAATGAATAATAAAAAAGCTTTCAACAAAGGAAAGCACAGGACCAGACATAACTAGCTCTTCGCCTAGCTTTTTCCTCTTACCTTGTCTTGCTTCCCTCACCTCCCTTCTCCTGAGTATTCCCCCAGTTAGTCACTTGCACTGGAATTTTCTACAGATGCTCTGCTTCCAGGGAAGAAATGGAGGACAGAGAGGATGGACAGGGATGTGCAAATCAAAAATTTCCTGAGTGAAACCAGCAGATATCTTAGTTCTTAACATTTTTTGGCTACCTGACCCCTGTAATGTGCACCCTGAGCTATTCAATCTCAGAGCATCTCATCCGCCTCTTCCACACACCTTTCTTTCCAGTTTGCCAAAATAGCTCCAAATAGTCCTTGTCATTTCATGGAGCAAGCCAGTGTTCCTCACCCCCAATTTCAAATTCAGCTTGGGTCATATCGGCAAATTCAAACTACTCATCAACTTGGAGTAACACAAAAGAGCATCATTTCAAGGTAGCTGTGATTGTGAATAGTAGTTGTTTGCATCCTCCATTGCACTGTCGTCCTCTGCAAGAACAGTGAACACAAAACTTAGTACCCTGCATTCTACGCATGGTACTATGTATGCTCTTTGGACAATGCCTCCTAAGGCTCAGGACCATTCATGGACATCCAAAGGCATTTATTTATAATAAAAACCCAAACTCTGACCCTATCTAGTTAAGACCTTGTGCCTTCCTGCTTCCCACTGCCTTGGCTCCTCTGTTCCCTTATTTTCCAGCTATGGGATGGTCCCTTGTTCACTTTCCTGTTTCAGGGCATTTGCACTTGCTGGTCCCCAAGAAAGTTCCTCCCCCACTTCCTGGCTAAGACCTATTCATCCTTAGGACTCCATTCAAATGTTTCTTTCTCAGAGAAGAAATTAAAGGAGGCCTCCTGTTTTTAATTTCTGTCACGGCACTAGGAAACAAGTTCGTGTTTGCCATTAGCTGTACTTACCTGTTCGGTCTTTGTTTCCTCATGGAACTGCACACCTCAGTAAAGCAGGACATAGGCTTGGTCATGGGGAGAGTTCAGGGTCTGCCTCGCGCTCAGGGAGTGTTGCTCAATCTGCTTGCTGAAGCTCGCCTCCGGATGACCCCTCTGCCTCCTGGTGGTCTTCTAGCATCGGAACAAGGCCCTTGGCTATGCTTCAAGGGTGACCTTTGCAAGTGAGCGCAGGCCATTGCTAGCCCTGCTCCTGGGACCCGCGCTCTGCCTCTGTCCAACAAGCGCAGCAGGTTCCCTCTGCCACGCCCCCATCTCCCTCCTGGCTTCCCGTAGCCAGGTCTCGCACTGCAACTCCCACAAGGCATAGCGATTTTGCGCAACCTGATTGGACAAGCTTCTGGCTCCGACCAATAGGACGGGTTTTTGTTGTTCGCGCCGTGACCACCTGAGTCGGGGAGGCGCTCCGCACGGCGTCTGCCTGGTTGCTCTGGAGCCGGTCGCGTGGTGGCTAGCTCGTCTCCCTGCTTGTCCACTCGCCTCCTGCCATGGGGAGCACCGAGAGCAGCGAGGGTCGCAGGGTGTCCTTCGGAATGGATGAGGAGGAGCGGGTCCGGGTGCTGCAGGGAATCCGGGTGAGCACTGTCTCCTGGGGCGGGGTGGGCATGGAGGGCACCTGAGGGTGCAGGGGCGGGGCGGAGCGGTGCGGCGGTTGAGTGCTGGTGGGGGCGGCCCGGGTTGCTCGCCACCGTGCCTTGCTTGGGGAGTCCTCTCACCACTAGAGGGGTCGTGGGAGTAGGTAAATTCCCGGGTTTAACGCCCAGAAAGGCTACAGCGGGACACGAACTGAAGGCTGCAGAGTGCAAGCTTCACTACATCTGGTTTTAGGGGAGTGGAAAACGTGACAGATGGGGAGGCCCCTAAGACAAAAGAGAACCGGGACCACTGCCCACTCCAGTTGACTTTTTACATTTCCTAAATTGGTTCGTCTTCCTCCCGTCCTGTCCCACTGCCCAAGAACGCGCGTGTTGTGTCCACACCTGCTGACGGTCTGTTCTCCACAATGCAACCAAAGTGGCCCTTTGAGGAATTGTAGATCAAATTAGTATGCCTTTTTCCTCTTAAAGTTCTCCAATGGATTCCTAGCACATTTAAGATGAGAATGTGGCATACTTTCCTACTAGTGCTTGCTTATCTTTCGGGCCTGGGACAACCCCACCCCCGATCCTAAAGACCATGTTTTTCCTGGCAGATACTAGCTTGTCCCAAGCAGTCTTCGTGTTTGCTGCCCCTCCCATCCCGTCTATTGCTTTATTTGTATCTGGCTTTTCGTTGTCATTCTTCTAATAGTTAACACATCATCTAAGAATCCTCTGCACACTGGAAAGTAGTTTCCCTCCCTGTTGTCATATATTGGTTGTTTTCATGGCACTTGTCACAGTTTGAAACTTCTGATAATTGTATTTACTTATTTATCATGTTTCCCATTAGAGTGTAAACTCCTAGAGGCTGAAGTTCTTATCCGATTCATGATTCTGTCCTCACCACCAAGGAGAATAATAAAAGCAGCTCATATTGCAGTGTGTTGTGGCAGCCATGTGTTGTATTAAGCCCTTTACCGGTATTTCATTTAATTTTTGACAGACCTATGAGAAGTTGAGTTTGTTAGCCCATTTTGTAGATTAAAGAGAACAGATGATGCTGTGAAATAATTTATCCAAGGTCACACATGTAACAAGTGAATTGGGATTGAAGCAGTTCAACTCCAAGGCTGCTACTTGCTTCTCACACTTGTGTCATAGAGGATATTTTGTCAATAATTATCCAGTGATTAGATGAATGAACTCAGCAAAATGGAACAAGTTTGAATGAGATGCACAGAGTCCAATGTAGGTGAGTTATTTTGGGAGGTGTTTCAAAACAGACCTCAGGAGATCTGACTTCATTGCTTATGTAACCTTGGGTGAAGGATTTTTCCTTTCAACCTCAACTGCTACTTGAAAGAGCTGGGGTGGGTGTATGAAATAATTCTGGGTGTGGTCTTTGATAAGATGAAGATCTATACAGAGGTGTTGAGAAAGTTTGAAGAGTGCTTTGTGGGACCACTGTTAGCCTAGAAGGGTGTGCAGTGCATTGGGTCCTCAGCAAGAGATGTGTAGGCTTATTGGCCTGGCTGGTGGCAAGGATGAAGTGTGAAGGAGAGAAAGAACTTGATGTAGAATTTAGGAACACATTCTTGGTTCCAAGTGCTCCCCTACCCTTGTCACTTTAACTCCTGGTTTGGGGAATGTTGGCTCAAATCTTCAGAGGTTTAAGGGAAGAGCCCTTGGAGGCGATTCCTTCTCAGATGATGGAGAAGCAACATTTTTTTGGGATGTAGTTTATTTCTAATTCTCTTAATATGCAAGTGTAAACTCTATGAAGATGGACAGTCAAACTTAGATTGGTTATGGACTTTGCCCAGTGTATTAACTGACTTCTGGTCCTTTATAAATGTTGAATGCAAAAAGCACCCCTTTCCATACCACAGAGGTGTATGTAAAGTCAGCCTGAAAATCTGTGATGTTACCTCTACTTGACCTGCCAGGGGTGCTTCTGTCCCACTTAGGTTTATCAGATGATTAAAACTAGAAAGAATCTTGCAGATTGTTTGATTCCTTTTCTAGTTGGGGACACTAAAAAGATCATTGTATCAATAAAGCAGTTACTATAAGTGAACAGTTTACAAGTTAATTTAATTGCCGGTAGATGCCAAAGAATATCTGCCCCATGGGCCGGAGGGTTAGCTCAGTGGTTCCGG
>PVIC010044141.1:0-15131 GCA_004025085.1 Thryonomys swinderianus
AATTGGCTCTACTGATGGAGGTTATCTGTATTTCTTGTCATTAATCCCTCTAGTTTTATCTGTAAGAAGCTGGAGAGTTTGGTGATCTTGCAGGACAATTTTAGCAAGGAATTTAAGGATCTTGTTGAGCTTTCGTAGTTCCATGGTAGTATTTTTTTTTTGTATTGGGAATCAAACTCAGGGCCTTGCACTTGCCAGGCAGATGCTCTACTGCTGAGCTAAATTCTTGGCCTCCTTGATAGTTTTTAAAAATCTCATTGAACCATCAGTTGTCAGCTATTGCTGGAAACTGTCAGAAGGGATCAGTGATTGGAGCCCTTTTTTATGTCTAGCTTTTATTACTATGGTATTGTTTTTGTACATCTTTTGATTATACTTTTCTGCTGGGAGTTGAAGACCAAGTTGAGTTGAGACCTATGTTAATAAAAATTAACCTCTCACTCTCTGTCAATGTTAGTTAAGTCTCCTTAGGCATTAATTTTAGAACATGTGCAGAGCCTCTTGGCTCCTCTGTCAGTGTTGGCTACCAGGATAGGGGATGGTCTTGCTAGACCATATTGCTTTCTATGAAAGCATGGGAGACTTTTCCCTCTTTGGTGACCCTCTTTTTTTAGCATACAGTATATTCGTCAATTCCTATCCTCTGGGTTCTACCAATCTCCTTATTCAGGAGGTTAGGGAACTCACCAAAATTATAGGATGCTGCAGAAAAGGTTCCCTTGTGTCTTGGGTCCTTGTTGACCTTGGGGCCAGGGCCAAGATATTGGCTATCCTCTTAACTCAGTTACCTTTCTAATTCTGGTCTCCAAACTTCAGTTGTTGAACGCCAAGCAGAGAGGATCAATTATATCAGTACTGTAATAGGAGCACTGAACTAGACTATCATAATCTCATCTAGGTATCAACCACTTTGAAATATGAAGTATAACCAAAGGACTATTGCTTTTTCTACCAATCATGTTTGTTTTAGAAGCTGAATCCTTGCAGAATGTTAACAGATAACAATTCTAAAGTTTTACAGAGAAAACTTGAGAAGCAAGAGCCACACATGGTATTTCAGCATGACAATCATGATGTTATGTTTGAAACATCATTTAAATGTTCATTTTAATATAAAATGACTATAAGATATTAAATGACATAAATACATTTTAAAATAGATTTTATTGGTACATTTTATACATATTATGATCACATTCAATATTGAGAGATTGTGCCTGTACACATCTTTTTTTTTTTTTTTTTAGACAGGGTCTCGCTTTGTAGTTCAGGCTGGCCCTGAGCTCACTGTGGTGCCCAGGCAAGCCGCCGCGAACTCAGCAATCCTCTTGTCTCTGCCTCCCGAGTGCTGGGATTACAGGCGTGAGCCACCACGCCTGGCCACAACACATCTTGATTTTCATTTTTTCCCATTCCTTTTCCCACCCTACAGCTCCCGCCAACCTATATATGTAAACATTGTTTCCTTTTTTTACCATAAAATTTTTTACATAAAGACGTTTTTACCTAAATGTTACCTTTTAATGATTTCGGTTACCAGAGATATTTAAGCAGAATGTACTTATTTATAGATACATGTTAGAGATTATTAATGTTTAATCTTTTTTTTTTTTTTGAGACAGGGCTTTGTAGTTCAGGCTGGCCTTGAGCTCACTATATATAGCCCAGGCAAGCCTCAAACTCAGCAATCCTCCTATCTCTGCCTCCCGAGTCCTGGGATTACAGGCGTGATCCACCATGCCTGGCACTGTGGTATGTGGTATTGATTGCAGGTGGACGTGAGTCACCATGCCCAACACTGTATGTAGTTACCAGGATCAAACTCAGGACCTTGCATTTGCGAGGCAGGCAGCGGAACCACTGAGTTAAATATCTGGCCCCCAATGTTTAATCTTTAATAATTAGAATGACATTATCCAGACCATACAGTGTTCATGTATCTTTAACTGTTATTACATAATTACATAACAATGACACAAACTCAATCCCAAACATTTCTGTATCATTTCTCTGTATCATTTGGACGGCTGTCCAATGCTGGATTGATGCATATATTTCATCACAAATAGCTGAAAACTCCCATTTAAATCAGCAATGTTTTAATTTCCATTTAATGTTTTCTAGTTCAGAAATTCCTTTGTAAATACTCATTTACTACAATGATTCCTTAAATCTTTTTCTGTTTCTTTTTTTTTTAATTGTTTTGCGACAGAATCTCCTTATGTAGTCCAGGCTGGCCTTGAACTCATTGTGATCCTCCTCCCTCATCCTCCCAAATGCTGAGATTATAGGCATGCAGCACTATACCTGGTGACCCCTTAAATTTTATTCTGCATAAACTGTTAGAGTTTTGCTGCTATCACCATAATCTCATAGGAGATGAATTCTTACAGAATTAATTGTGAGTCCCACTTGATGTTCTTATATTCAAGTCAAAGAACAAGTAGAAATTTGAGGTTGACTGAGTTTGTCCTGGGGTTGTCCAGTGCAGGACTCAGTCCATCAATGCCAAGGGGGCCTGAATAAGTTATTGGATATGATGATGTCCACTCAAGCTTCTGGGGAGGCCCTTCGGGGTAGGGATTGGCCTCTGTTGTAGTTCTGTGTCTGCTTCCATGCTGTCTTTCATATTCTGCTGGTGCTGCTTATACTTATTACATGAGCATATTGCTTCTCCATAGAAAGCCTGCTGCACCCTCTTTGGTCCTGCTCCATCTTGACTACATGTAGTAGAAATTCCTCCAAGTTCTAGGCAAGTGGGATAACATCCTTTCTGGTTTCCATCTCAAATGCAGGCTTTTCTCTGTTTTTTATGTTCCTTTGTTTTAGATGGAACTGTAGGCAGGAGACACCTGTCCTGTTGCCATCTTACCCAGATACCTGTTAGAGTCCTTGGAACGGACCTACCTGCTGAGGTTAACAGCCTCCTCTTTATTCCTCTGTAAAGCATATGACTGCTCACAGGAAACTCAGAAGTCATGATTAATCTGTGGTATGCCCACACCTTCAGTGTTCTAACCTGTGGCTTGATTTATTGGGTCGGAGGAGAGATAACGTCTCTTGTATCACTCTTTTGATTCAAGGGGAAAACCAATTAAAAAAAAAGAATTACTGAGTTAGAAATGAGTTGGTTTAGGATAAGTGTAATTTGGAAGGCTTTTTGATTTGTTTCCACTTTTTGATGGCCATATCAATAGATTTTTGCATCCTGTAAGTTATAAGTACTACTTCTATGTACAATAAGCTCTGTAAGGGCAGGGGTTTTTCTCACTTTTGTTTACTGCTGTATCCTGAATACCCAGAGAGAAGCACTTGACATGTAGTAGTTATCCTGGAAGCACTTGTTGAATGGTCAGTGATCTGTGGCTTCTAGTGTTATTCAACAGCATCAGAGACATGGATGATTTTTTTTTTTTTCATGGTACTCGGGATTGAACCTTGGGCCCTTGTGCATCCAAGGTTGGCACAGTACCACTTGAGCTAAATCCCCAGCCCTGGATGATGTTCTAAGTCACTGAGTCTTAAAATATTTTCAGGTGAGCTGCACATTTTAGGATTTATTCATTAATTTGTTCAAAAAGTTTCTAGTGTGTATCCTCATTGAGCCAGGCACTGAGGTACTAGGTGCCAAGTCCCTCCAGAGCACATTTATCTTTGTATTTCCAATGCTCAGTCCCTATAGTGATAGGTAGCACAAAGGAAATGTTTGGGGAAGTCTGTTGAACCAAATTATGATCTTGTAGCTCCTTCTAAAAGTGGTTCATTACCTAAATGTTTTTGGGTTCTGAGTTGCTCACCTCTTCCTCTGGAGTTGGATTCCAGGTTCTTCCCATCTTGAATGAAGAGTTGAACAAAATGAGCAAAAAGCAGTGGTCAGGTTTATTCAAGAAAATAAATGTGCAGAGAGAGAGAGAAACTGGCTTAGCAGAGTGAGTTTGGGCCGAGTCAAAGGAGCAAAGGCAATAAAACATCCTGAAGAAAATGTGGGCTACCATGAAGAAAGTTACATAGCAAACTCTTCTTGGCATCTGTGTCTCTTACACTGCCCAAATCTCAGGGAACCCATGAGAAATTCTATATATGGGTCCCTTATGTAGAAGAGGGAGTGGTGGGATCCCATACCTCAAGCTGATGTCAGATCTAGGCCATCCTATTAAAACCAGCTAGAGTTCTGAAGGGAAGTCTATATGCTGGTCTTTGGGAACTGTTTTGCACATGTGTTCTGGGATCTTGTAATGAATAGGTTACGTCTATTTCTCCAGCCAGCTTTGTCACATCCTGATTTCCTCTCTCAAAACTGCTAGGTCTTGTGAAGACATAGCAAGTAATACATATCTCTGTGTACATGAGACACAATAGTTTTGAGTGCTATAAGTGATTACAGAGAAGGGAATAAAATATATCTTGGGGATGGTAGATGTCTAGAAACAGCTTTTTATAAATATGACAGTTTAGCTGAGCCTTAAAAGAACACCTAACGCCTTCTTTTGAGTAAACAAGCAGGAGAGAAAGTACTAGACATAAGAATGAAATAAAGATACAAAGGCTGGAACTACAATGCATCTTTCTAGGACAGAGAATTACTTGTGTAGCTGCAGTAGTGAGTTCATAGAGTTGGGGTAAGGGATGGGCTGTAAGACTATATCTAGACCATATCCTAAAAGGCCTTGAATGCCACAAAATGAGGTTGTGAACTTTTCAAGTTTTGTGGTACATACTTGTTATTCCAGCAACTTGGGAGGCTAATGCAAGAAGATTTTAAGTTCAGAGCCAGGCTGGACAACTCAGTGAGATGCTGTCTCAAAAATTTTAAAGCGGGCCGGAGGGTTAGCTCAGTGGTTCTGCCGCCTGCCTCGCAAGTGCAAGGTCCTGAGTTCGATCCCCGGTAACCACATATAATGCTGGGCATGGAGACACGCCCACCAACAATCAACACCGCATACCACAATGCCGGACGTGGTGGCTCACGCCTGTCATCCCAGCAGTCGGGAGGCAGGGACAGGAGGATTGCTGAGTTTGCGGCGGCTTGCCTGGGCACCATAGGGAGCTCAGGGCCAGCCTGAACTACAAAGCGAGACCCTGTCTCAAAAAAAAAAAAAAATTTTAAAGAAAGGGCTTTGAGGATGTGGCTTAGAGATGGAGTGCTTGGCTAGCATGTATGAGATACTAAATTCAATCCCTAGTACTACAGAAGAAAAAAAAATGTTATAGAGATGGAAAACATGCTAGTAGTTGCCAGGAATTAGGGACAGGTGGAGTATGGAAAAGATAAGAAAAGAAGATGAGTATGATGATAGAGGTAGAATGAAGCTCTTTGTGATAAAGATCAGTTTTGTATGTATGTATGTATTTATTTTCTGCAGTATTGGAGATTCAACCCAGGGCTTTATTCATGCTGGACAAGTGTTGTGCCAACGAGTTGCATTTCTAGCCTTCAGTTCTGTATTTTAATTATGTTAGTGGTTGGAAGAATCTATGCATGGGGGCCGGAGATTTAGCTCAGTGGTTCTGGCGCCTGCCTCCGCAAGCATAAGGTCCTGAGTTTGATCCCTGGTGACCACATACAATGCTGGGTGTGCCCACCAGCAATCAGGCACACCCCACAATGCTGGGCGTGGTGGCTCACGCCTGTAATCCCAGCACTCAGGAGGATTGCTGAGTTCGAGGTTTGCCTGGGCTACATGGTGAGCTCAGGGCCAGCCTGAACTACAAACGAGACCCTGTCTCAAAAAAAAAAAAAAACTATGCATGTGATAAAATTGCATGAACTACACCCACAAGTATCTATACATGTGATAAAATTGTATGAAATATATACATGCATATAAAACTGGTGAGGTATATGGATTGTGCTAATGTCAACTTTCTGGTTTTGATACTATAGTACAGTACCATTGGTGAAAACTGGAGGAAGGATACATTGTCTACTGTACTGTATTTCCAATTTCCTACTCCATAGTAAATTCAAAATAAGGAGTTGGGTGGAGAAAGCAAAAGAAATGCTAGTAAGCTTTCTAGGCTTTTGTCAGCATATCTGAGAGAATCGATTAAATGTTTATTTTGGCTTACAGTTTAGAGGTTTTAGTGTGTGATTAGCTGATTCCATTGCTCTTGGCTCCAGTGAGGTAAAAGAACATCATGGTGGAGAGGACTTGGTAGAGCAAAGCTGCTAAGCTCGTGGTGCCCAGGAAGCGGACAGAGAGAACAGAAGCTGAGACAAGATACAGGCCCCAAGATACACCCCCAAGGACGCATTCCCTTGGACTATGCCCCAGCTCTTAGGTTTCCATTATCTCCTAATAGCTCATTAGATTATGAACTCAACAATAGATCAAGTCTCACCTATCATCATTTCTGTACTGGGGACAGGTCCTTCAACATATGAGCTTTTGGTGGACATTCCAGATCCAAACTGTGGCAGAAAGGAAAACTTGATGAAGGTGAAGCTGGAACAGGAAGAATCATTAGAGTTTTCATTTATTTAGCAATATTTTATTGTGAAATGCCATGTTTAGCTAAGTGTACACGGGAATACAAAATGCAGTGCATATCCTTGAGAAATTTCTTACGGAGTGAAAGAGAGAGACATGTGTTAAGTAATGGTTATTTTGTGTGTTGTTTGTCTTAATAAAATATATCCAAACCAGTATGAGAGCAAGGAAAAGAGCATAAATGTGAGAGTGGGGAAGTCTTCCTAGCAACGAGGCCTGGGTTCACTTTTAGGGAGTGGTGGGCATTTGTGGGCCATACTCCATGGTTCTGTAAAAGCCTAACTGAGAGGGTTGAAATCAGTGGTAGTGAGAATTAAAGAGTTTGGAGGGGATTCGGAATCCTTTTGGAGTAGCACTATTGCAGTTGTTGAAGTACTGGGTATTTGGACAAGGTGTAAGGACCGAGGTTTTGAGCATGACAGACTGACTGCATGGTGGCCCTATTAGCTAAAATTTAAAGTGAAGGGGAAAAACGGTTTAGGCCAGAGTATGTTCGGGGTCTGAAGGGCTCCGTGCGGAGAGCCTGCTGCGTGGCTAAGGAGAGACAGAGTGCTGTTGTGCAGGGCTCTAAGTTGCCTCAACACTGGAGCACTTGCTGCTTCCCCATCATTTTCCTTGTGTGTTTTAAATCCGTCTTTGCCTTGAATGTTTCTGTTTTCACGTTCCCGTCTTCCTTCTCTGTATAGTGAAATCCATCCTCTGTATCAGTTTATGCACTCCCCTTGTCTGTTTCACTGTCTGGGCGATGGCTGTGCTTTGCAGTGTGTAAATTTTGACCCTAGGTACTTCCATGGGAAGAAGAGAAAAGGGTGTGTCCTGTAGGGGGTGTGGAGAAGGGTGGGGCAGTGGGAGAGCAAAAGGAGCGAGGGGAGGAAGCGCCCTTGCTGAGCTACCCCACCAGAAACAGATGGGACCAGGAGAGGAAACGGGCTGTGATCCACACTGCCATAGTCCAGACCGGCGCAAGAGATAGATAGCACTACTATCTACCCATGGCTCGCTCTCTCCTGTGTAGAGTTGCCTGACAGATGCCTTACCAGCCTATTAATTTTTAATATTTGGTTCTCTGATGAGGTGGCTGGGCATTGAAATGCATCAAAGGCAGCTTTTGTTTTTATGAAGTTGGTCAAAATAATACTGGGGAGTCAGGTTACTGTAACCTTGAGCTCTGGTTATTTGGAAAGGATGAGATCAGACTTTGAACTTCCCCAGTTTCAGGAGGATCTTTGCCTTTTGCAGCATGGGTTATTTGGCACTGGAAGTGGGTATGCTTCCTCTAGGATTCTGTGCCTTTTAATATTAGAAAATTCCTTTTTTTTCTGGCCATGAATAGAAAATAGCTTCTGTGAATGAGACTCCCAGTTCTGTCCATGATTTGAATGGTATTGTCTGTTATCTGAATTCCAGGAACCTGCTGCCACTCCTGAAACATCAGAGATTAAACACAACCTACCCTAGAGGATGTGCATTTTATACTGTGCAGATCATGATGATTATAGTCTGAGTTCTACAAATGTCCATGATTCTTTGATTTCTTCATCTTGTATATTTTATACCTAAATATATGCTTTTAAAATCCTTTATTTTAATCCTAGTCTTCTGCACCAAGCCCTAGACAGCTGAAGATGTGTGGTGAGGATCTTTATGTGATGAGAGCTTTCTGAAGTGACGCACATGCAAATTTGCAGCCTTCTGCTTGGTGTCGGGCTCGGCAGGAGGGGAAAGATGGAGGAAAGGGAGACTGACTACACCGCGGATAATGTTTCGTCAGGGGGCTTCTCCCAGGCTGATCAGTGAGAGCACGTCCCACCTTTTCTCAGATGGACCCTTTCCTCTCTTTTTCTCTTATTTGCTGGCTAGCTGTTTACCCATATTTTAAGTTTATTTCTGTTTTGGTCTTTGGTGCTGGGGAATTGAACCCAGGGCCTGGTACGTGCTAACTAAGCACAGCTCTGCCACTGAGCTGCAGCCCCAACCTATCTGCCTATAAATATGCTCCCACAAGGTAGAAAGATCTCGTACTGTCACAGGCTGTTCAGGAAATATTCTATGCTATACCTTTCATATTATTGTAAAAAATTATAATAATCATACTCTTATAATTAGAAAAACTATGTATGTTCCCACTGGAAAAATAAACATTTAAAAATCAGGAAAAGATATTCATATATTGAAACTGCCTCCTTATTGAATTTATACATCTTTATTTTTTGACTTCCAAAAGAGTCATATTATTTTAATGGATTCTTTTTTTATATTCATTCATCCTCACATCATGCATTATTACTTCTGAACTAACTTGATTTTGCCATACATGGTCTGTTATTCTGTTATTCTTTTAATATACTGCCAGATTTAATTTCTTGGTACTTTATTGAGTTATCTCTGCATCTTTATTTTGTAAATGGGATAATCATGTGTAGATTTCTTTTTTCATTTATTGAGTGCTGCAGTTTGGATACAAAGGCTGAACTTATGTACTTACTTGGTTGGTAAAATAAATGGGCAGCCTGCTATATTTTTCTGATTATTTAAAAACTTTGAAATGATAAATATCCTTTTTTTTTTTTTTTAAAGTTTACTTTGTGCAAGGCACAGTGGTTAGACTCCAGACTGCCACGGTGTATGCAGCTGAGAGCGTGTGCTCGGCTAGGTCCTGGCGGCCACACACCTCCAGAAAGAAGGCCTGGGAACCCTGCTTCTGTGTGGCCAGAGGGTCTCTGCACTTGATCTTATCTTTCTCTCTTTTTTTCTTCAATTAAACTTTTTATTTTAAAATAATTTCAGAATAATGCAACAATAAAACAAACCATTTGAACATGATACTATGTACAATTTTATATATGAATTTAAAAAATTGGAAAACAATACAACAAATTCCCATATCCCTTCCACTCGCTGTGTGCCAAAAGGTAGTATTTTGTTACATTTGCCCTTATCATTAATATGTAGTCACATATTTTTTTCTGAACTGTTTAAGTTATATAATGTCCCCTCTCCCCTGAATACTTCAGTGTATATTTCTTATAAACACACAAGTAAATACTCCAGACTTGTTAAAATCAGGAAATTATCTTGATGTGAAACTGTTGTCTGATCTAATTGTTCTAATTTTACCAGTTGTCTCATTAATACCCTTCATAGCAAAAGAAAACCCCTAGTCCAAGATTTAATCCAGGATTAAACATTGTATTTAGTTATCTTGTCTCTTAAATCGCCTTTAATCTGGAAAGCTCCTTAATCTTGGTTTGTCTTCCATGACCTTCACATTTTTATAGACTATAGTCCTGTTCTTTTTTTTTAGTAAGATGTTCCTTAATTTGAGTAAGTCTGATGTTCCCTCTGCTTTGATTGAGAATGAGTGTTTTGGGCTGGAATACCTCACTTAGTTAAGTGGTTTCTGTCCACCTTCTCCTCCACTCCAAAGGTACTGTTTTTTTTTTTTGCTTTTTGTAGACAGGGTCTCGCTTTGTAGTTCAGGCTGGCCCTGAGCTCACTATGGTGCCCAGGCAAGCTGCTGCAAACTCAGCAATCCTCCTGTCTTTACCTCCCAGGTGTTGGGATTACAGGCGTGAGCCACCACGCCCGGCATTGTGGATGCGGTGTTGATTGTTGGTGGGCGTGTCTCCACGCCCAGCATTATATATGGTCACGGGGATCAAACTCAGGTCCTTGCGCTTGCGAGGCAGGCGCCAGAACCACTGAGCTAACCCTCTGGCCCCCAAAGGTACTGTTTTTTTACTTTGTAATTAATAAGTATTTTTTGGGTGATATTTTTTTTTCTCTTGGGTGATATTTTTAGACTATATAAATATCCCATTTCTCATCAGGCTTTCACTAACTGATGTCAGCAACAAACTGAAGTGAGATGCTCCAAGTGAACATAGACTGTACTTGGGGTTAAAGTGAAGAAACACATAAGTAAGCGAGCCATGCAGGCTATGAGGCAGAGCAGACATATACTATATTTTTTCTCACTCCCTGTATGGTTTGATTTTGCCTTTGTACATTTGTTTGAAAACTACACCCTCACTCTAGTGACTGACTATAACCTATAACTTTTAGGTTCCTGGTTTGGCCACCCAGGGCTACAGATGGCTCTAACTAGTTTATTCTAGTCACAAGAGTCCTTTTAGTCTTTGGCCGCTGGCTTTGTTTTATCTTTAACCCTTTGATCTCTTTGTCCAGTTGGAGTTTGGGTTAAACACGCTGTTGTTGAATCACTTGTGAGCAGCATTGCTTCTCATTTTAGATCTGTGTAATCAGACAGCTTTCTACATAGCTCTGTTACATAGCTGTGTTGTACTAAAGCTGCTCTTCTATGAATCACAGAAGGTAGTTTTTAATATGTTGTAGAATCCATGTGAAACATGGAATAATATGAAGAAATTTAACAATACCAAATGGTATATAATTAATTGCCAGTTTTATAATTAGATGCTATGGAACTTAAAAAAAGGGGAGAGAAATGAAAGAAAGAATAATCAAAGAAGCTTTTTTTTTTGGAAAATGAGTCTCTAATGAAGGGTTGGTGGGGAAGTTGTAAGAAAAGGCATACAGGTCAGAATGAACAGGCTTCATACAGAGATAGTAATCTAGTCCTGCCAGCATGTGGCTTAGCCCGAAGCAAGGGTAGGAAAGTGAGGCATAGTCATGGGACTACCCTTTGGACCATTTCTAGCACCTCAAAATTAGGTTGGCCACAAGCTAGCTGTCTCTGTGCACATTCACAGGAGACCCCCATCTGTGCTCTGGTCTTGGTCATACTGCCTTTCCAGCTTGGTTGAACTAGAAGTTGCACAGCATAGAGAGACAAAGGTTGATTTCTTTAGGACAATACTAGTGTAGAAAAGCTGACTCCCAGCTCACTTTCCAAGGTACCCTGCCCACTTTTAGAGTATACTTCCTCAGTATTTTTGAGTCTCTTGCCTCATTAGGCTCTGTTTGAAAAAGCCAATGGGTGCTATTAATATGTTGGAGAATCCATGTAAAATGGAATAATATGAAGAAGTTTTACAATGCCAAGTATATAATTAGTTGCTAGTTTTATAATTAGATGCTATGGAACTTAAAAAGGGAGGAGAGAAATGAAAGAAAGAATAATCAAGGAAGCTTTTTTTTTTTTTTTTGAAAATGGCTGCTATTTATCATCAGTGAAGGTGAAGTGCCATAATTGGGCATGGTAGCATCTCATTCTTATAGTCGTGTTGTTGATAAGAGTAATGCAGAGAATGCAGTTCTCTGCTCTGTTGTCACTACATCTTAAGTAGAAAATACTGAATTTGAAGTAATATATTTTGATATATATTCACATTAATAAGCCCATGAATAAATTCAAGGGTATCCCAGGAATAACATGCCTTTCTCACTAATTTTGATAAATTTTCTAGGTTGCCAGAGAATGGTGTAGGTTTATAGCTTTTCCTCTTAGGAGTTCCAGACTGTAAGGTCCTCTTCCTTAAACTCTAGTCCTTCTTTGAGCTTCTGGGTGAACGATGCTGGCCATGTGTCACAGTGAAGGACAATTGTATATGGCTTGGCTAAAATGTGAGTTTAGAAATGAACCACTGGGTCTTTTCTTCCAAAGAGCACTCTCTCACAGGACCTCATCCTAACATAGTACTTTAGGAGAGACCTTGCACCCTCCTTCAGTCTTTTTTATTCTTTCTCCTTTGTAATAATAAGTTCTTAACATTTAGGCATACCGTTATTAAATGCAGTTCATGAAAAGCAAAAGGTTGCATCCTGACAGGAGTGAAAATGGGAGGAGTCACTGAGGTGAAAGAAATGTAAGAGCCGACAGAGGAGTTAAAAGCATTGCTGTCTGGGGTACTGAATGGTTAAGGGAAGTAGCATCATATACTCTAGTAGTGTCTGGGACTCTATGTTGAGTACAGAGCAGGTAGTTAATATTTATAATCATTTCTCCAGAGAATAATAAAGCACAGAAATTAAGACATGAAGATGTGAATCATAGGTTATTTTGAAAACTGCTACAATGATTTCACATGAATTGTAAATATTCAGGAACACAAAAGAAAAAATATAAAACCTATCTTCTCACCTATAGATATAACTATGTTTAGCTTATTAGTATTTACCTCTCTAGCCTCTTTGCATATGTATATAATACGTATTATTATATGAAATAATATATATTATAGCTACTATATCAAACATCGTGAGGCTGGTTTTTTAATTTAAAATATTTTGAGACCACAATGAATGTATATTGTACTACAAACATATACTAATAAAATTTTTAAACAATAAATAGATGTAAACAAACTAATAGCTAATAACTTAACAAAAATTTATGAGAAAAAGATAGCATTTTAATCATTTTAAGTGTATTACCTAGATTCACACTGTGAAGACTGCTTTTGTTCAGTCAGTAATATATTGTGAATATTTTCTCATATCCATTGTGTGTGTGTGTGTGTATTCATTTTAAGGTGACAGGTACCATAACCTAGTTAGTTAGTTTCGTATTGTTGGATACTTAGGTTTGCATCTTGTTATTAATACTGCATAAAGCATCTTTAAATAATTTTAAATGTGTGTATATCTCTGTTTTCATTAGGGTAAAAGCCCAGAAGAGAATTGTAGGATCAATGGATGTATATTGTCAAATCACACTTTCATTGCCATATTTATGTTTTTATTTCATTGTATTCTTACCAATATTTGAAGTTTAATTATTTTAAATAATGCTTATGTAATTTAGTGTTTAATATAAAAATATAGAAATAAAAACTAAAGAAGTAAGTGAGAAATCCATGTTAGGGAATGTGATGCGTAGGATGACTATGGCTCCTAAACCAGCAAACCACTGGTTCTCTGAGAGAACTTGACACTTTTACTACTCATGCTACAAGAGTGGTGACTGCTGCTCTCCATCACCTGCTCATGGCTCCTGAAAGTCTACGCGATGTGAAGAAATGCCTCAGTATTTGAAGAAGAGGTGTTAAATGAGTCCAGTTCTCACAACCAAATTGCAAAATATGAATGTATTTGCTGATTTTTTTTTTTTTGAGACAGGGCCTCACTTTGTAGTTCAGGCTGGCCCTGAGCTCACTATGTAGCCCAGGCAAGCCTCAAACTCAGCAATCCTCCTGCCTCTGCCTCCCAAATGCTGGGATTACAAATGTGAGCCACCACACCCAGCACTGTGGTATGTGGTACTGATTGCTGGTGGGTGTGAGTCACCACACCCAGCATTGTTTATGTGGTTACCGGGGTCAAACTCAGGACCTTGTGCTTGGGAGGCAGGCAGAACCACTGAGCTAAATTTCCAGCCCATATTTGCTGATTTTTGTGTGATGTTTTTTACGTTAAAACTTTTTTTAGGGCTCCGTCTTTAACTTTGTTTTGTTTAATCTGCAAAATAGCAATTTTAAAGTTTAATGAGAAATCAAGTTTAGCATTATTCCTTTCATATATTTATAGAAAATCTAGAATTATATTTATAGATTTTTGGAGGTTTTTTTTTTTTTTTGAGTCAGGGTCTCGCTTTGTAGTTCAGGCTGGCTCTGAGCTCACTATGAAGCCCAGGCAAGCCTTGAACTCAGCAATCCTCCTGTCTCTGCCTCCCGAGTGCTGGGATTACAGGCGTGAGCCACCACACCCGGCACTGTGGTATGTGGTATTGATTGTTGGTGGGTGTGAGTCTCCACGCCCAACATTGTATGTGGTTACCAGGGATCAAACTCAGGACTTTGCACTTGTGAGGCAGGCGCTGGAACCACTGAGCTAACCCTCCAGCCCTGGAGTTGTTTTTTCCCCATTATAGTTGTGTGTTGGTGTTTTTATTTTGTGGTGCTGGGGACTGAACCTACTTACCCATCCTAAGTAGCTCATCCAATTTAATGTTTTAAAAGTTGAATAGAAAAGATTTTGGGGAAAGCCATGTGTTGTCTAAAATGCCTTAATCCTCGCAACTCTGTTTGTCTTAAACCTCATATACTTTTTTTTTTTTTTTTGAGACAGGGTCTCGCTTTGTAGTTCAGGCTGGCTCTGAGCTCACTATGTAGCCTAGGCAAGCTTCGAACTCAGCAATCCTCCTGTTTCTGCCTCCTGAGTGCTGGGATTACACGTGTGAGCCACCACGCCAGCACTGTGGTATGTGGTATTGATTGCCAGTGGGCGTGAGTCTCCACGCCCAGCATTGTATGTGGTCACCGGGGATCAAACTCAGGACCTTGTGTCTGCGAGGCAGGCGCCGGAACCACTGAGCTAACCCTCTGGCCCAAACCTCACATGCTATTAATTTACCACATGATCCTGGTGGTGATATGAATTTATAAACCCCAATTTAAAAGCATTAACTTTTTACTAGGACCAGCTTCCCTTCCCTAGTATACATCCTTTACTCTGCCCTCCTCCTACTGTGACTTTTCTAAAGTTACAGTGCATCTTTTTAAAAATCCTAGATGAGGTTTAGAACCATTTCATCTCATTGAAATTTTAGTGGCTTGTTTCTATTTTCATTCATCTCAAAATACTTATGGAGGGGCCGGAGGGTTAGCTCAGTGATTCCGGCGCCTGCCTCGCAAGTGCAAGGTCCTGAGTTTGATCCCTGGTAACCACATATAATGCTGGACGTGGAGACACGCCCACCAACAATCAACACCGCATACC